>JADRCD010220129.1:0-10250 GCA_019843815.1 Montemys delectorum
CTGTGTTTTTTCAAAATATTATTTGATATTTAAGAATAAATTCCATAAATAAATCTAAAATGAGTAATTTAGAAAAAGACATTACAAAAAATATTTTCATATTACTTAAAAATATTGCCTTGTTCCTACAGGCTTGAAGTGTGTATATATGTATATATGTACATATATACATATATACATAAGTAATATTCTTGTTAATTTAAAAGCTTCTGCTAATGAATTTATTTGCTTGTAAGGTAAAATTATATTATAAAATTCATTAAACAAAGATCTGAGTTAGTTCTTTCTTAAATACTTTGACTACAAACAGTTGGTGTTAACCTAGGTCCATCTGACATAATATAGAAACAAACTCTAATTTCAACCATAATAATACAAGTTCCTGTGTGGAAAGATTAAAACTATGCTACCATTAAGTTAATTCTCTCCATTTCGAAAGGCTTCATGGGTATTCTCATCAAGCAAGAAATTAGTGATCCAAAACCAAAATTCCAAAGATGTCTGCTTCCTTTCTGTCTCATGATTCTTATATGTACATCAGAAATCTTGCTGTGATGAACTCATATACTGCTGATGGAAGTGTGAATCAATATAGCCAATTTGATCATCAGAATGGAGTCTTTGGAAAAAGTTAACCATGCCCCAATGTTATCTGCCACATGGTCAGCTAACTAATTCTGTATGTACTTATTCTTCCTTTGGATGGGATATGAAGTCATCATGTGGAAGAAACTGTTGAAAGCTCAGATTTGATTTGGAAAATAAAGTTTACTTTAAAATATTAGAAATATAAAACATATCACTTTCATTTTCTAGGACCTGTTCTGGGAGATGAATTTCAACAACCCTAAGCCACATTTCTCGGTTCTATATTGGAAGTTGGAGACTGTTAGATTGGCTGTCTTTGGGGAGGGATGTTATTATTCTACATCTATCAACTTCATTTTGATGATGGGTGAATGTCATATTTAAATGTCCAGATTAAAAAATAAATTTTGTGCCTGACTCAAGTCCATTATTATTTTCCTTGAGTACTATTTTAATAAACTAGACAGCGGGATAATGAGAAACGGTCAAAACGTACCAAAAAGGGTATCATATTTAAAATAAACATCATAACACCATTTTATGTCATTGTAAAATTTAGACATCAAAAATGTCTAGGATATAGAAATTGCCGAAATGATAGAAATGAAGTATGTACTGTCAAACATTTAGAGAAAAAGTAATGAAGAAGGGGGACAAACACTTCAATATAAAATTGGAAAAAGAGTCAGAGCAAAAAATTAATATATTTGGTTATTTATATTTAACATGGTCTGCTGCAGATTAGAACTTTTTGCTAACATTTGATAAATCAATAAATGCAAATAGACAAAAATTTTGGTTCTCATGTTTTGTTTTATAAGCTCTCTCTCTTTCTCTCTCTCTCTCTCTCCCTTCACACACACACACACACACACACACACACACACACACACACACACACACACACAGAGAGAGACAGAGACAGAGACAGAGAGATACCTTTTATTTCTGAGCCAAAATGTCTAACAGAAACAATGTAAACAAGGAAGTATTTTGGTTCATGATTTAAGAGGATGCAAACATCATTGGGGAGGAAAAGGAGCTAGGCTTGTGAGCTGGGGTCTGTCTGCAGTCTCTGTCTTCAGTGAAGGGTCTCTTGGAGGCTGGTGCTCCCTGTCTGTAGTGTGGGGCTCATGGCAGGTGGGATTCTGTCTCTTCTAGGGGTGCTAACTTCATGGATTGTGACAACTCTGTGGGTCAAGAAGTAGAAAAGTCTCAGTTTAGATGGAGAGACTGCCTATCATTCTCCAGACCCACCCCTACCGTTGTGTATCTCCCAGCTGGGGCCAAATGTCTAAAGGTTTCTATAACCTCCTCCCAAAGTGCCAACACTTGTGGACCAAATCTTTAAAAAAAGAAGAAAAAAGCTAGTGGGAAATATTTTATATCATAACCATAATATTTTACCACCCCTATAAATGCATGACTTTCTAAAGAAAAAATACATTTAGCTTAGCCACAGAAATATCTATGGTCCTTTTCCCCCATTTATTTATTTATTTATTTATTTATTTATTTATTTATTTATTTAAACAAACCCATGGAAGGAGTTACAGAGACAAACTACGGAGCAGAGACTGAAGGAAGGACAACCTAGAGACTGCTCCACCTGGGAATCATTCCCATATTCAGTCACCAAACCCAGACACTATTGTGGATGCCAGCAAGTGCTGTCTGACAGGAGCCTAATATAGCTGTCTCTTGAGAGGCTCTGACAGTGCCCGACTAAAACAAAGTAAATACTCACAGCTATCCATTGGACTGAGCACAGGGTTCCCATTGAAGGAGCTAGAGAAAGGACCCAAGGAGCTGAAGGGTTTGCAGCCCCATGGGAGGAACAACAATATGAACTAACTAGTATCCTTAGAGCTCCCAGGGTCTAAACCACCAACCAAAGAGTATATACACGGTGGGACTCATGGCTGCAGCTGCATATGTATAGCAGAGGATGGCCTAGTTGGTCATCAATGGGAGGAGAGGTCCTTGGTCCTGTGCAGGGCCAGGAAGTGGGAGAGGATGGGTTGGTGAGCAGGGGGAGGAGGGAGGGAACAGGTTTTTTTGTTTTGTTTTGTTTTGTTTTGTTTTCCAGAGGGAAAATGAGGAAAGGAGATATCATTTGAAATGTAAATAAAGAAAATATCTAATAAAAAAAGAAAAGAAATATCTATGGTTCTTTTTCTCTATTCATTCATTCATTCATTCATTCATTCGTTCATTTTACACCCTGATTGCTGCCCCTACCTCCTGATTTCTCCCACAGTCCCTCCCCTGATTCCTATCCTCTTCTCCTTTGAGAGGGTGGGGCATTCTGAGTATCCCCCCATCCTGGTACATCAAGTCTCTGCAGGTTTAGGCGCATCCTATAATCTTTTTAGCTACAATTTTTAATAGGCATGTGTACAAGTGTGTATGTACCTGTGCGTGTGTGTGTGTGTGTGTGTGTGTGTGTGTGTGTGTGTGTACATTTGTGTGTGTCCTGATGCACACGAGGGAGTGGAGCTCAACTTTTATGAATTGGTTCTTTCCATCCCTCATATGAATATAGTGGAGCAAAGCTAGGTCTTCAGGCTCTGCAGCATGTGCCTTGATCCACTGAGCCATCTTGGCTCACTATCTACAGTTCAAACACATGGGCTTGTGGGAGTCCTGTCATAGTATCCAAATAATAGACAATACTCATAAATTAGAACAAACAAAAACTTGGAATGAGATAAAATGGGAAACAATATCAGTATGAATGTGTTTCACCTAGTCACATAAAATTGAAACACATAAAATCAAGAGGAATGCCAGGGCTAATAAGTGGGAGAAGGTGGGGTGGCAAGCATGGGGAAGGGGGAGGCAAAAAGGGTTTGTTCTTGCTTTTGTTTGTTTGTTTGTTTTGGAGGGGAACCTGGGAAAGGGAAAATGTACATGTAAATAAAGAAAATACCACATTTAAAAAAAAAAAAAAAGAATCACAAGGTAAAGCCAAATAATGCCAACATCATTCTGTCTGTCACTCAACAGATAAATCACAACTAAATTTAACAAGAATTACAAATTTCAAATACATTAATTTTGATTTGAAAATTAATGTTTTCTTTAAAATGTTAGAAGTATATAGCATAATGTTTCTATTTTCTAGTTTTCATTAAGCAGATTGCCAGATAATCAAAGGATTAAATTATGAGGTCAAATTTAACAGAACATATTCCTATTCTGACTTTAAAATTTTTTACTTGTTAGTTAAAAGGTCTTAACTTAGATCCTGTTTTTGTTTGTTTTGTTTTTTTTTGTCTTTCCCCTTGCTTTTCTAACAAAAAATCACGAAGCAGTATTAAATCCCAGCTCTCAGAGGAAGGAAAGACTGCAGATGAGAAAGTATTTACTTAGCACAGCACTCTCTCTGGGCAGAGAAAATCACATTGCTCTATCTAATTCTGTAGGCAACAGACTCCTTCTGTATGTTTTGACACTCACATTGCCTGTATAGATGAAATACATAAAGTCTTTGAATTCCATTACTATGTATTCTGGTTGCCAGGAAGAAAATCATAAGACGTGGACATTCTAAATTTATTTTGGTAAGTAAGCTTAATGAGGAAATCTTGTTAATAATAAATAAAATGAGATGCAATATAAAAAAGTTATGATATTCAACACTGTATTTGGTTGTTTAAATTGGACTACATTATTTTGTTCTGAAGCTTGCTTGATAATGTGGCACTATGTCATTTGGATTCCTTTTTAGGGAAGCACAGATTGGATATTTAAATACAAAGAATGCATACAGCATCTAGTTATATCACAGCTTCTCAACTTGGTGATGTTCTTTTTTAGGAGTAGCTAATAGATATAATCAACCTATACCCACAATGAAATGCTGGACTAATGTTTACATGTGTTAAAGTATAGCATTTTCTTTTCAGATGGGAATTATGAAATTGAGCAGATTAATCAGAAAATTTGAAATTCACTTTTAAAATTATGATGTTTTTGCATCTGAGTTTACATCATGTTATAAACTCACTGGCTGGGTATCATCACTCTGCACAGCCCTAGTGATAACACTAAGAGATGAGGAGCTATCATCCAAAGCATCATTAACCTAAACATGGCGTGTGTTCTGGGAAGACTGATCTCCACTGTATCTCCCCTACACAGAAAATCACCTTGCTTTCCTTAGGACATTTTAACACTTCCAATGTTAACTCTAAAATGAAAGAAACTGGGCAAAGCAAGGAAGGTCATATTTGGCTGTTTCAAGAACTGCTGGCTAAAGTACTAAAAATAAAAATCAAGTTGGAGTATCTTTTCTTTTTCTTTGTTGTTTTTTTTTTAATTAGATATTTTCTTTATTTACATGTAAATTTTCCCTTTCCCAGGTTCCCCTCCAAAAAACAAACAAACAAACAAAAACAACAAAGACAAACCCCTTTTGCCTCCCCCCTCCCCTTGCCTGCCGCCCCACCCTCTCCCACTTATTGGCCCTGGCATTCCCCTACACTGGGGCACAGAACTTTCACAAGGCCGAGGTCCTTTCCTCCTATTGATGATTGAATTTGCAATCCTCTACTATACACATGCTGCCAGAACATTCAGTCCCACCCTGTATAGTCCTTGATTGGTGGTTGGGTCCCTGGGAGCTCTGAGGGTACTCAACAATTCTTTTTCTTTGTTACACTTTATGTTTAATAGCCATTATTTTTTTGTTTTTGTTTTTGCTTTTTTTGTTTGTTTGTTTTGTTTTTTGAGACAGGATTTCTCTGTGTAGCCCTGGCTGTCCTGGCACTCACTCTGTAGACCAGGCTGGTCTCGAACTCAGAAATCTGCCCGCCTCTGCCTCCAAGTGCTGGGATTAAAGGCGTATGCCACCACTGCCCAGCTAATAACCATTATTTCCATTTGTCATTCTTATTCATTATGACTATATTTTTGGAACTTAGAACACTGTTCTTGGTTGAACTCTTTTCTCTGAGTGCCTTTGACCTGGGGTCTTATCCCACCATGCAGCACCATGGAGTTGACACAGAGACAGCATTAAACCCTGAGCCAAAGAGACCTTGTGTAAGGCTAGAGCAAAATAAGCAAGATGACTGCTTCTGTTGTCCCAGTGGCCCAGTGAGTTATTTCATTTAAAAATATCAACTTTTCCAAACAAATGTGAGCACTTAAACAGGTCCATAGCTGAACTAATCATTTTCAGTAAGAAAATAAAAACAAAACAAAAGCAACAACAACAACAACAAAAAGCTTGACATCACTTTGGTTTTAGTTGAAAATAATCACATAATCTGATTTTATCATTTAGCTCTATTGAATTTATCTTTTTGTATAGACTGTATGAATGCTTCATGCTCCTATTTCTGTGCTAAAGAAGCAATAGCGCTTACTCGAGTATGAAGGATAGAGAACAAACAAGGAGAGCTGATGGTACAGGGTGAAACTGGATAGAAATCATTAACACTCATTAGCACAATGGAGTAATCATTGTTGCAAAAAGTTGATGGGATATTTTAAATTAGAGAAGATTCCATTTTTTTTCAATAAAAAGCAATGGTATTTGCAGAGGTAGATATGTCAATAACCCCAAAATGATAATTTCATGAGATGTTCCTGCAGTGGAGCATAATACTGTACCCATAAATATGTGCAATTATTATGTACCAATTAAAAGTAGAACAAACCCTTTTAATTTGCATATTGTTCAGTGTAGCTCAAACTAAGAACAATGTGGTAAGACTGTTTCTTTTCAAAATGAAATAATCAGAGGGGGGAATAAAAATGAAACAATCAAAGTAAAATATTCTATATGATGATAGTTTTAGAATTTCTTTCAAAGTTTCTTTTCCAGGGGTAGAGATTAGGCTCAGAGGTTGAAAGCATAGACTGCCCTTCCAGAAATCCCGAGTTCAATTCCCAGCAACCACAGGGTGGCTCACAACCGTCTGTGATGGGATCTGATGCCCTCTTCTGGGGTGTCTGAAGAGAGTGACAATGTATACACATACACAAAACAAATAAATCTCTAAAAAATTGCTTTTTCCCTTCCTTTTCATGGGTGTGTGTTCATTTGTGTGTGTGTGTGTGTGCATGTGTGCATGTGTGCATGCATGCATATATGCCTGTATGTAAGTGCACACACAAATGTGTACATGGATCCAGAAATCATTCTTCTTGATGGTTTCTTTCTACATTTTAGTTTTAAAGAAGGTTCGCTTAACTACACAAAGAGCTTTATAGAGCCAGATCATCCTGGGGTCACTTGTCTCTGTGTTCCAGGTGCTGGTATTACAAGTGGCCACCACACCTTTTGGCTTTGGCATGGGACTTGGAAACTGAACTCCTGTCTTTATTCTCTTGCAACAAGAGCTTTATCCATTGAGCCATTTCTTGCCCAGTTCTTTAGACTTGAGATTTTACTGCAAGAGTCTCTTAAAGTATCGCTGACACTGATTGGAGTTCACAGACTCAGTTGTTCTGTTGGTGGGTGATGCCTTTGGTTTATGGAGTCAGTTCTGTTCCTCATGGTGTGGAACTAGATTTACATTCTTCATTTACTATAATGCAAATAAAACATCTTAAGCACACTCTAATAATATAAATATGTCATATTTTTACAATCTTTGATGAAGCTTGAAAGAAAATAAAACATATTAAACAGTGATATCTATGAATTAATAAGGACATCAATACTTTGACTGGATCACATCTTATTTGTTTCTTTAACCTAGGAGATAATAACCCAACACTATTTTGGATACTTATCTTTGTATGTAGCTACTATTAAAATAAATGTGAACTCAGCTTGGCAATGAGATAAGATAGCAACCACTCAGGGCCAAGAGCACATAGGAATCCGTTGAAAGACAAAAAAGATGAAAGATTCTGAAATTGTATAATCATGACTTTTACTAATTTACAAAGTAAAAAAGTGATTTTATACCTGTATTCTCCACCATACAGGCATACAGGGTTAGTATTAATATGTAAGATTATGGATCGTAGCAATATAACAATAAAGGGAGCTCTGCTTTCCTTCACAGGAAACTGTGAACATATAATATATATATATATATATATATATATATATATATATATAAAGTATTTATGAAGCATTTTGGTCTTGAAAAGCTGAATTAGATTACTATTGGGTATTTCTTTTTCAACCTCGAAATGCAATTCCTCTATATTTACAGAGGTAAGAAATATTTACCATGGTTTATTTACTTTCCTTTAATTCTTTCTCCTTCATTCTTATCAGTATATTTTCAAGGATTTTGTACCACATTTTAAACATTATATTCTTCCCCTTCCACCAACCACTCCCACACACCACAACCTGCACCTATCTAACACTGTGCCTGCTTTTCTTTTAAAACCTATCATCCAATGTGTGATGCTATACATTCTCAGATATATCAATTTCCCATGGAACACGCTCCATCCACCAGGGCCTACACTCTTCAAGAAAACTTTCTCTTCCACATCTCTGAATTACCAAACACTCCTCAGATAGGGCTGGGTTTCTCTGCCTTGATCTTGCACAGATCTTGTGTGTGCTGTCTGTCATAATCATTATGATTTCACATCTGCAACTACCCTGCTGTGTTTAGAAAACTCTATTTCCTTGTAGTCATCTACCACTTGTGGCTCTTAAAATTTTTCTGACCCCTCTTCTGCAATGGATGATCCTGATCCTGGGAGGAGGGATGAATACACATAGAGTAGTGCACTTCTCAACCTTAATCAGAGAAGTTTCTGTTTATATTAAATGGTGATTATCACAGAAACTCACAACTGTCAGTGTACAGAAAATAGGAAACTACAATGCTTAGTCCTAAACCTAATGTATATAACACATCTTATTTTATATCTAGACAATCTCATATTTGTATCCCAGTTTCTGAAGTACGAAAGAAATGTACAGTCATTTTATTTAGTTAAAAAACCCTAGCGGAGTATAAAAATAGCTTTTAATCTCTTTTTTCATTAATTAAGTTAGTTTACATCCCAATATCAGCTCCCATCTCCTCCCAGACCCCTCCCACACAGCCCCTCTCTCCATTCCCCCTCTACTTTTCTGAGAAGAGTAGGTCCTCCCTTTGTCTACCCCAACCTTACACATCAGGCCAATGCAGGACTAGGTGCATCCTCTCCAACTGAGTTAGGGAAATTGAATCCACAGGCAGACAACAGATTTAGAGGCAGCCCCTGTGCCAGTTGTTGAGGGACTCGCATGAAGACCAAGTTGCATATCTGCTACATATTTGTGGGGAGTCTAGATCCAGATGATGCTTGCTCCCTGGTTGGTGGTTCAGTCTCTAGGATCCCCAAAAGTCCAGGTTAGTTGACTTTGTTAGTCTTCCTGTGAATTCCTTCTCCTTGTTGGGTCTCTCAATCCTACCCTCTACTGTTCTACAAGACTCTCCTAACTCCATCTAATGTTTGACAGTGGCTCTCTGGATCTGTTTCTGTCTGATGTTGGATGGAGCTTCTCAGAGGACAATTAGGCTAGGTTCCTGTTTACAAGCATAATAGATTATCACTAATAGTGTCAGGGATTGCTTCTTGCCCATGGCATGGGTCTCAATTTGGGCCAGTCATTGTTTGGCTATTCCCTCAATCCTCACTCTCTTTTTGTCCCTGCGTATCTTGTAGGCAAGATACATTTTGGGTAGAAGGTTTTGAGGGTGGGTTTCTGTCCTTATCTCACCTTTGGAAGTCCTGCCTGGCTACAGGAAGTGTCCACTTCAGGCTACCTATCCCCTGATGCCAAGAGTGTCAGCTAGAGTCACCCTCATAGACACCCTAGGGTCTCTCCCTCTCCCATGTCTCTTGTATGTCCTAGAGATGCCTCTTATTCTCTCTTGATGCAATTATTGTCTAGAGGCTTATTACCTCAGTCCTCTAAACTAGGCCTAGCCCTGGAAGCTTCTAGTTTCCATGTAATCTAATCTAGGCCTAGAAGGTATTCAGCCTCTGAAATTTACTATTGAATCTACCAAATAAACTCACCCTTTCTAGTGCTGGCTGGCTGGTCAACTCAGCTCTTCTGGTTCAAATTCTTCTCCAATCTGACTAATTCAATCTCTCTCTCTCCTTCTTTCTCTCTGCCTCTACTTAATTCTCTGCCTGGCTTCAAACTAATTGTAGCAATGTGTTCTAAACTTCTGAGTACCTTCACCTGTGTCTAACTTGCTCTCTCTCTCTCCAACCTGTCTTTGTACAAATTTCCCAGTAAAACTATCACTTCGTTTTTGTTTCTCTATGCCCTGCCCCTTAAGTAGCTTCCCTTTCCCTCTCTTCTCTTGAAAGTTGAGTATATGCTGTTTTGTGAAATCTTTCCTTGACTCATCCCTTTGTCTGCCACTCAATTAGAAGTTACTTTCAAACATGGGTGTTTCCTTCTACAAACTAACTTTACCTTCATTGTTGGGATTAAAAGTGTATACTAAGGACATGTCTGTATTACAGACAGAGGGATTAAAGGTGTGTGCTAAGGGCTGAACCACACCACAACTAGAAATAGTTTTTGTCAGAAAATAACACAATCTTGGATTCACAGTATGATCAACTATCCTGCAACAGGGTAGATAATCTTTAAGGATTAGTCATCAATCATTTATCAGCGAGTATAAATAACCCACAGTGATGTATAAATAATAATTCTACATTGA
>JADRCD010220130.1:0-11286 GCA_019843815.1 Montemys delectorum
TATTAATTATCCAAGTTTTGTCTCCCTAACCAACTCATAGTTGCTTTGTAAAAGAAGCCACTTCTCAGGAACTCTGAGAGCCAGCGGGCCAGGTGACTAAATCCATGACTCATGGGAAACATGGGCTGCCCTGCCTTACCTGCATAGGCGTTAGCCTGCTGCAGGAGATCTGTGCAGGTGTGCACATCTGCAAAGGCGCGGATGCCCAGGCAGTTGGTGGGATGCAACTGAGACTGCAGGAAGTCACAGCAGTTCTGGCGCACGTCCATGAGCTGCAGCAAGCTGGCCGCTGGAAGCAGAACCTGTGAGAAAGAGAGTGACCCTCTAGACACCTGGTCCCACAGCAGGAGCACAGCCCCGAAATCACTGTCCCTTCGTGTTTCTGTGACCTTACACTCAAGGTTTTCTTATGGCTCTCCACGGACTTCTCCCTGAGTCAAAACTTCCCAGCCTGCTTTGCCCTTGGAGCCCCGCCCACAAGGGGGAGTCTCAGTATCATTCGAACCCATAAAGCTTTCCAGGGTTGTCTCCAACCCAGGACCTTAGTAAAATGCAGGTTTAAGTTCAGCAGGCCTGAAAGCCCACTCATCTCTAAGAACTCAAGTGACTCTGTACATGCTGGACAAGGAACTACACCCAGTGAGACCCAGTGTGTGCACACATGCAATCCAAGTATATCGCATGTACAGCACACACAGAAGCTCTAAATACTTGGCCACACACTGGCATCACACAGAGAATTACACATCCTGATGGGTACGGGCTATCGTGTGCCGTTTCTTCTGAGATTGAACCCTTCTATCTTGGAGGAAAGTTTGTGAAGACAGGGGGTCGTCTGCAGGGAGGTAAGACAAGAGGGCGTTCTCAGGAGAGGTGAAACATTCCATCCTTCAGGGAAGCTCTTAAGCTAAGGAGATAAAGAAACTTAACAGCTTCAGGAAGTCCCTGAAACTGACCAGATCCACTAGGCCCTCCCTCCCTAAGTTTGTATAAGCAAGCAGTAAGGACTGGGGAGAGACACTCTCAGACAAGCCGAGCTTCCGGCAAAGCACTCCGTCCAAGCTATTGAGCTGCCTGTATGTAGATCGTGGGGCGAGCTCCCAGTTTCCGGCTTTCTTGAGCTGCCACCCATGATGGGATGGGCTTTGTGGATACTGCTGTCTGAGTCATTTCTGCTCCTGTGAGTGACCCCAATAAAACTTACTGGTTTAACCAAGTTAAACTTTGGGGACATCTGTTCTTTGGTCTGTCATTGAGGCAAATAAGTGTTTGTTTATATCTCCCCAGAGACAGTGTCATACAGCAAGTGTGACCTGGGTGTGGAGAGAGATTTAAGGTTCCCTCACATGCTTCTCTAGCCAGCTGACTCTGGGCCCCGTTGCCCTGAAGACTGCAGCATGTCGTCCTTACTGAGCACTTGCTGAATTGCTCACTAGCCCGCTCTCTACCTAACCACTGCGCATCTGTGTGCCAGACCACTGGTCAAGGCTCTAAGATCCAGTAGTAGGCAAAACAAACCACCTCTTGCTTGGATGGCGCTTGTCATCTGATCAAAAGAAGCGTGTCACCCCAGCCACTGTGCACTTGAGCTGCCCTCCTTCCCAACAGGTTAAAGAGCAAAGGAGTCCTCGGAACGCGTCCTCAGAGGGGAGAGCTAAGTTCTCTGTTGAAAAGTCACAGGACACTTCATTCTGCATCATGGAAAACAGAATAGTTCTTGCTTGGGTGTGTGCACACATGTTTTTCCTAAGAACCAGGGGAAACTGGCTTGAGCAAGCCTGCTGGGCACTCACTACCAGCCCTTGTCAAGCTTTCCACAGCTGCCCAGCCTGCCCTCTAGATCATAAAAACAAGACACATGCCCTGCCCCACTGGGCTCCACTGTCCCCTCACTCTGTGGAAGAGGCAGGCGGCCGGGATAACTTACCAAAAAAGAAACTTGGGCGAGAACCACCCACCTGGCACCAGTTCCTTATAGCAATCTCCTGTTCCTATGTCCTTCTTCCCAGCTGCCCCCTACCCCCACCCCCATGCCCCCACTCCCAGTTCTCAGGGAGAGAGGCTCAGCCAGACCAACTCCAGCTGTTCCCATCTACAATGGCTTGTCCAGGAAGACATGGCTGCAGGCATAGCTGCTTTTGTTCTTTTTACTTGGGGGAATATATGTGTCTTTTTTGTTTTTAATAATTTAAATGCTGGATGCTGATCTTCTCCCAAAACATCTCTGATCCCTCCATATGGACTTCCATCACCGCTGTGTGCTTAGGCCTAAAACCATGCCCTACTGATCATTCCTGGCCCTTGTCCTTCCACAAGGGGTAACCAACCGTCCTGGTCTGACAGCACTGAGGGGCACCCCACAGCTTCCAGTGCTGTGGAAGGACAGTGTGCCCTGTTCATCCTCCTTGCCCAAATGCATCCACTTCCACCCCAAGAACCCCACTGTGCATCAGACTGAGCCAAATGTCAACTCTCCACAGGAAGGGCTCTGCCCCTATACCAATTTCAACAGTCCCCTGGAAAGGCCACTCCGCTCCTCCTACCCCACACCTTGCCTCCCTCTTGCCGTGTCCCCAGCAAGGCTGAGTTAACACGAATGTCCTTGGTATTTTCTGGCCCGCTGATTCATTTCTGAAGAAGAAAGAGATAAAAATCGACTTCACCTCAGAGTTGTAAAACATAGGCAAACCCAACTAGAACCCAAATCTGGCCGCCTGAGCTCCATCCCCACCAGGCAGCCTCCACCCCACTCGGCAGCCATAAACTTGGAAACTCAATTAACCTGTGAGCCACTCAAGCCTGGCCATGCAGATCCCAAGACCAGATTAGTCCCTGCCTGCCAGAGAGGTGGAGATCCATTAGCCACTCTTGCTGGGTAAACACTAGAAATGAAAGGCTCCCCACCACGTGACCCCGCAGAGCCTCTGGCCAATCATCCGGGATTGTCTGACCCTGATACTTTTAGGACATGTTCTGGGGACCCCTTCAGTTCTAGGCAACCTGGAACATTTATGTATGCTAGCATCGGGATGGGGGAGTATCTCTTGCCAGTAACTCTCTGTATGGTTGAGATTCAGGCCTAGCCCCAGGCTGCGTTCCCTGCCAAGCCCTAGCAAGACCATGCTGGAGACACACACTCCCTTCCTTCCCGGAAAGACAACACAGTTTAGTGCTTCAGTTTTCAAGCTCATGACAGCCAGCTTGAGAAGTACAATAACAAATTATTTCCTGAGCCTGTGCCTTAGGTTTCGTTCTAACCTAACATTGTGCTGGCAAACTACCCACATAGCTTTCAAGTTCCCCTACTGTTCACAAAACCCACTTAGCAGACAAGAGCTAAAGAGAGTTTCCACTCCCACCCTCTCCTTGCTTGGCCCCTCCTACCTGAGAGCACCCCCTTGACCTGGCTTCCCACAATGAACCCAGCTGTGGTCTAATGGCTCATACACTCCTTGATCTCATGCGGAAAGACCCTCTTCTGCCCTCTATAGCTTCACTGGGGACAGGAAGAAGATTAGAGGAGGCCACGATAGGATGGGGAGACCAGGAGATAAGCCACCACCTTTCTTTCTTTTTTCTTTTTTTTGGTTTTTTGAGACAGGGTTTCTCTGTGTAGGCTTGGTTGTCCTGGAACTCACTCTGTAGACCAGGCTGGCCTCGAACTCAGAAATCCACCTGCCTCCACCTCCCAAGTGCTAGAATTAAAGGCGTGCACCACCACTGCCCTGCGATAATTCACCTTTCATGCGCTATTGCTCAGGGAGAGACTGAGGCCCTATCAGATAGGGCCATACACACAAACCCAACCCTCCAGGGTAAGGTAACAGGTCCATCCCATCTTCCACATCAGCAGGACTTGGGGGCATTTCCTCTTCTCTACTTCCTGAACCCAGCTCCATTCTAGGCTTTGAAGTAGGCTGTGAGGGTAGAGCCATAGGATGGACCACTGGCGGCTGAGGGAAGGAGGAGTTAGCAGGAACTACCCCCATGGAAAATTACCCTGGGTCGAAAGTATCTGGCTTGCCTTTCAGCGCCTCATTCCTAAAGCAGCCTGCAGCAGCCCACAGCAAGGGGTTTACAGGTCCCCTAGGCTGGCAGATAGCCGGCCTTCCACTTCTCCTGCGCTGGGCCTGTCTTGTTTGTTCTCTCCCTATATCACAAGGGAACACAGCAGAGGAAATCCCTCGCAGGCTTTGCTTCCTTTTGCAAAAACAAGAGGAAATGCCCTGCCTCAGAAAACACCTCGTCCTGGAACGTCATGGGGGGGGGGGGGGGGGCAGGGCCAGGCACAATGGAGGGCACGCCAGAGTGCCAGGTGAAAGGTGACCAGAGCCCCTCCTGGCTGCGCACTGCGCAGGCTCAGGGAGGGAGGACAGAAGAGTACAAGCAAGGTGCAGGTGACTGGACAGTGGGGGATCAAAGTGTCACTTTCAGTGACGGTGTCCCCACTTGCTGGCCATGAGGCTGAGGACAAGGCCCTTAGCTCTCTGTGCCTCCGGCTCAATAGTACAGTGGGTGTGGTCATGGTAGTGCCATAAGCCTGGAGATTCAAGCAGGTGATGCATTTATAGGAGTGAGCAGTGCACTACTCCGAGAATGCACAGCCATTAGCACTGTCAGTTTTGATTATAATTGACTGCTGGGGGCAGAAACCAAAGCTCAGATCATTCACTTAATGAGTTCAGCACAGTCATGCCGGTTAGTCAGAGGGTTCAGGTCACCACTCCACTTGCGCTGCATGGCCTGGGTTCTAATCACATTTGTAAGTCTCAGCAAAACTGTGGCCACCTCTGCCATTGGAGAGCCAGTTCTCCAAGGGACGGGGACATGCATCTGGGAAGGGGTAAGATTTAACTCTTAGGGACATTTGACCAAGCCCCGACCTCGGACAGTAGGCCCCTCAGAGGGCTCCCAGCCTGGGTTAGGGGGATGGGCACAAAGACAGACCAAAGTCTGGCCCAAACATTTCCTGAGTGTGGTCTGCTCCGCTTCTTCTCCCCGTCAGGCAGTAGTGACTACTTCCTCCTGGATATCTCCACCGGGCCTTCCATCTGTCTCTGCCTACAGAGCAGCTGTGCCTTGGGGAAGCAGCCCATCATGGCAACTTCTCTGCGGACACTGTCAGCTGGTGCAGGGGAGTAGCTCAAGAAGAAAAGTGCTGAATGCCTGTCCAAATGTGGGACAAGATGAGTTTCTGTACAGCCCAGCACATAGGTGGGACAGCCTGTGGCCCTGTGCCTTCTAGAGCTTGCTTTTCCACCCCTCGATACCCAGCAAAGAGTCCAAAGGTCCCTCTGCTCAGAAGAATAGCTGGTGCCTGGTCTGGGTCTCCATCCATGCCAAGCATTCTGGGCATACCCCAAGAGGTATCATAAAGTATCCTCCTGCCTAGGAGAATTCCCAGCCACCTCTAGATCAGATGGGGTTAGCCCCGCTCCCTTCACTATGACTCCTACACCCCACCTGGCTACCTGGCCACATGTCCTCAGTCCCTGTCAGTAGCAACACCTACATATACATTTGACGTATATGTATGACAGCACCACCCTGTTTAGGTAATACTATGCCCCGTGTGCCAGGCCCTGCTCTAAGCCCATGTCAGTCCGTTCACCCCTCACACCAGCCCTGTCAGAGTAAGTGCTGTTATCATGACCACACTGATGAAATGGATCACACCAGCTCCATCAGAATAAACCCTGTTATCATGAAAACCCAGGGGCAAAGAGAGATCGCCTGACATGCTTCGTCCTCACCGCCTGATAATGAGGGAAGCCAGGGTTTGAGGAGCGACTGTTGATGAATAACTATGTAAAATGGCCACTCTTATGACCTCTGCTGTATGGAGAAGACTGACCTTGGCAATGGGGCGGGCGTCGGGAAAGTGGAAAGGCTCCGGCAGGTGGGGGGAGGCAAAGGCCAAACACACAGACTCAGTGGTTTCTCCTCCAGCAGAGCTGGCAGCCATGCTGAAGGCTGATTCCCCACCAGTTCCTCCACTCGTCCTCTAAACGGCACTAACTCTGTTCCCTCCTGCTCTTCCCCCTCCTTCTTGGACAAATTTGCTTTTAAAAGTAATGACAAAGTCACTTTCTACAGAGCTCTCTGGTATCTGCTGTCACCGCCTTGAAATACTGCATTTTGTAAGCCAGAGAGATCAGCACAGGGTTAGACCAGAGTTGTAAAAATTACCTTTGTACTGGCAGATACCTATTACTTTTATTTGTTAACTAATGCCTTAATTTCTTAATTAATAACATAACAGATACTATCTATTATTAATTATTTATTATTAATAAATAAATTGTTATTTATTACTGTTTTGTTGCTCTTAACATCTGTCAGGAAATAAAAACTTAAACAGAGTCCTTTCTAATTTTCCAAAATACACATTTTAATGTGTATATAGTTTGAGCCAGGCATGGTGGCACACGCCTTTAGTCTCAACATTCAGGAGGCAGAGGCAGGTGGATCTCGATGGGCTTGAGGCCAGCCTGGTCTACACAGGGAGCTCTAAGACAGCCAGGACAGTGAGACCTATATTTCTATAAATGGTGGATTAGCCCAAAGTGCCATAGTAACTATACAAAGCCAGGAGACCTTCCTGTCACTGCAGGCTATGCAGGGATGTTGCAATGTGCCTTACTCCATCTGCCTGCCTGCACCTGACCCCACTTAGCACTGTTCCGCCACCATTCATTCCTCAACCTCAGCTTGAAGCTTAACTCTTAAAAAAAGATCCTTCCCAAAAACCTTCCTTTATCCAAAGTGTCCCTTGGTGTCCTCTCTCACTGCAGGACTATGCACAGACGTGACTCGTGGCTTTCTTTAATGGATGTCTCTCCTCATCCCCATACTGTAGACACCAGGGGACCAGTGCTGTTACATCTACAGTACCAGCCGGTGAAGGGTGTGGCAGGAACACTGGGGCTACGAAGCCATCATCAAGCCAGTCTCTCAGACAGCTCCAACCTGAAAGTCTGGCGTTTCAGTAGGAAATGGTTATCTCGCAAACCCTCGAGTCACGTAAAGCCCATCACTCTTGTAAGGGCAGAAGAGTGCACCCTTGTCTGTTCAGCCCCCTCCGCAGTCATCTCCCCAACTGAAGCCCAGTACATGTGTCCTCTCTTGGGTCCTCTGCCTTTCCTGGCTCCTCGTTTCCAGGCTCCAGGTGGCAGAGGGCTGGGCAGGGTTGAGAAAAGAGAGGAAAGGCGCATGCAGTGTGCCATCACCACACATTCTGGTGAGACTCGGTCCTCCTGCTCACCCTCCTTGTGCTTGGGGCTTTTACATGACCAAGGCTGTAAGGTAAACAGCATGAACAGCCTCTCACCACCTGAGACACAAGGACAGCCTGGAGAGGAGAGGAATCACGGAGCTTCTGGTTCCTCCTTCATAAGCTAAGTACAACATGAGCTAGAAATTCCTCACTCCATGTTGAGGGTCCGTCTAGGCTCCGCCCACAGTTACCTGGCAATTGCCTGACTCACTATGAAAGGAGCTGCCTGCCCCCTCCTCTCTCTCTTGCTCTCTTGCCCCTTACCCCCTCTCTCTCCATTCCCCCCTCCTCTCTCTGCCTTTCTCTGTCTCTACTACCCACTCAACTCCCCTCCCCATGCCCTGAATAAACTCTATTCTCTATTATATTGTGTGGCTGGTCCCTCAGGGGGAAGGGATGCCTCAGCATGGGCCCACAGAGGCACCCCTTCTTCCACACTATTCTGTGCCTCCACCAAACATATCTCTGTCTCTCCTATCTTTTTATAAAGCACAACACTCCAGGCTTGGGCTCGTGCAGAGGTATACGTAACCTTGGGGTAAAAAGCACAGCTTATGCTGGGCATGCATTGAACAGACAAGGGAACATTCTTCTACCCTTACGCAGGTTGGCATGTGCCCAGGTAGTGACGTCATTCTCTGCAGCTTCGTTTCCCGGCTAGTGACCCTGAGGAGCTGTGGGGGTTAGAGGGCAGGACGCTGACGTGGCGGGTCCTGAGTGCACGGCACATGGGCCACTGGTGAGAGTACCTGCACATTCTCTTCCGTCACCTCGATCTCCGCGGTGTAGATGTAGTCGATGAGCTTGCTGAGAGTCTGCCCATCCACGTCCTTGATTTCAATCTTCTTGGCCTTGCTCTCAGACATGTCACCTGCAGTTCCACAACAGAACAGAAAAGGATGGGAATTTGGCACCTGTGGCCAATTTGCCTCCTGCGTTGTCTTGGAAACATGTGGCTCTTGGCTGTGCCCCCGGAAACTACTGGAAAGAGCCAGGCACGGGGACGTCAAGGTCATAATGACCTTGGGTCACTCATACACCAACTGCAGGCATTCTGTGTTCTGCCACTTGTTTCTGTAGCTCAGGCTTTGAGCCCTGCTTACTGACACCTGTATTCAGGGCCAGGCATGGCGAGCAAGCTCTTACCCAGCCCTGAAGGAGGGCAGGTCTTGTAAGAGAATCTAAATATGCACAAATTATGACAACATGAAAAATTAGTATTTGTTAATTGCTAACTATGGCAAACACTGGGTGAAGCACTTTAAATTCTTGCCTCTTCCAAACTTCACAGAAATGTGTGATGGTTGTAAAACTTAGCCTCATTTTACACAGAGGGGGGAAAAAAAAAAAAAAAAAAACAAAGAAAACAAGCAAACAAAAAAAAGCAAGGCCCAGAAAGGGAGCGCGTTCCTCTTGTGGTCATACATCTAACTGCCAGAGTGGTTTAAAAGGGAGTCTGACTTCAGAATCCATAGCTTTAAACTCCAGGCAGCCCAGTCCCACACAGAAAGCCAGGGAAGGGACACAGACCACACCTAGGAGCTATAGGAGGCCTCCCAGGACAGCCGACACTTCTCTGGGAGTGATAGGATGAAAAGAAGAAGTTCAGGAGACAGCAAAGCGGGGAAGGAGGGGTCAGTGTGGGCAGAGGGTAAAGGAGGAAGGATCCAAGAGGATACTGTAACTGACAGTGAGAGGCTGGTGTGGCTGGGCACAGGGCACAGGGCATGGAAGGAAGCTGGAGAGGTACACGTAGCCATGGCGGGTGGAGCCATATGCATCACATGAGGGACCTTCATGGCAAGGGTGACAGCACAGAGGTCCTACCCAGGAGAAGGACAAGAACAGGTAGAGTGTCCTTCTTGAGGACTTCGTACATGAGTGCCATATCTACATCATCTCCACCCTTCCTTCTCCTGATGCAACCCCTCTCATGCCCCACAACTTGCTCTACAAGTTATGGCCTTTTCTTCCACACGCCTATGTCTACATAAATACAACCTGCTGGGTCCAGGTAGTATTTATTGCTCATATTTCTATGTGTTTAGGGCTGACCATTCAGGATCGGATAAACTATGGATGTGGGGAGGCTCCTCTCTGGAAAGGACTCCCTCTCCCCCCCACCCCGTAATCATTAACTGCCTGTAGCTCTTCATCTAGGGGATGGGGGTCCTGTGAGATTTCCCCAACCATGGTGATGTGCCAACTGGCTTTGTTATTTGGAGGTCTTCTATGGTGTTATGATTTCATAGGTGCAGCTCCTTGTCACAAGTAGAAGACACTGTCTCTCAGCAGACATATCCTGGTCCTCTGGCTCTTACAATCTTTCCGTTTCCTCTTCTCTAATGCTCCCTGAGCCTTTGGTTACAGGGGCTGTGTTGTAGGTGTGTTGACGGGGGATGGACACTCTCTAGTCAGCTGTTCTCTGCGTTTTGACCAGATGTGGATTTCTCTGATGGTCTACCGAAGGAGATTTCTGAATGAAATCCTGGATGCAGAGGCGGGAGAGCGCTGAACTGGAGGCAGGAAGAAGAGCTGGGAGTCTCTGATAAAAACCCAAGAAACAGTACATAGCCAGGAAGCAAGACCAATAACAACACCACATTCCCAGTACATAAGACCCCTGCTGACGCTGGTGCCCACCTAGAACCAAGCCTCTTCAGCAAGTTCAGGGACTTCAGGCAGCCGACAGCAGAGGCACAAATCAGAGGGCAATGTGACTCCAAGAGATGACATAGTCAAATGCCCTGGTGTGAGCCTGCCAACAGCCTGTTGGCTGTTCTCCCTCAAACTCATGCCAGCACCTAGAAGATTCAGTACAGTACAGCAGTAGGCTCCCATCGCCCAAGAAAATATGGTGCGATGCAATACGTGGGCTCCTGACGCCCACCCCCAAGCTACACAATCACACCATCAGTCCACGGTACCCACCCTGCCACAGCTCAGGAGCACATGACTCGAACGGGGAAAGTGGGTGGTGTTGGGTTCGTCAAATCCTGCCTGCTAGTCTCCCTGTCAGACAAATGAGGCCAGGAGCTCCCACATCTTTCCTTTCTCTGGGTACTGTGATGGCCAATGACTGGAACTCATGGCATCCTGGGGCAGAAAGCCATGGTGACAAGGCACGAGGGAAAGACGGTAGGCTCCTCCTGACCCTAAGATGGGGTCCCAACTCTCCAGAGTTTATGCTGAGTCATACAAACAGAAAAACAAGTGCAGGCAAAGAAATCAGAAGTTTATGTTTTCTTCCTCCAGATGAGGAAGTTCACTAATGAGGGTCCAATTGCTAATTGTATCACAGAGATAAGTTAAAGAACAGAGGCCTCAGAAATAGGATCTTGAAAGAACAGCCGGCTGTAAGAAGCCAGAGGCATGTGGTCAGGCCCCGGGCTGACTGCCTTTCCCACCATGGAATCTGTGTGTGGGAGTCAACTTAAGGTTTCAGAGCTTTAGATAAACAATCAGAAACTGTTAACACTGTGTGAATAGTCTGTGCGTGTATTCACACACGCATAGGTGTGGAGGTCGAGGGGTTCTATTTTCTGAGACAATAACAGATTTGTCAAATTCTTTCAGGTTTCTGTGGCCTGTAACAGGTAAGCAGGCTTCCCTAGACCGTGGGTCAGCATCCTGTGTGGTCACCCTGTGTGGTGATCACAGCGAGTCTGCAGTCTGTCTGGCAGCGGTCACCAATGCATGGTCGTTCAGCTTGATACCACCCTGAACATCGTGTGCACTGTGCAATGCCAAGAAACTGCCTGAAACACACCGGCTCCGGCTCCAGAATGGGGTGTTTCATGGACCGCATTGTTTTTACAGCACATATAAGTTGTTCTGCACCTACAGAAACAGACTCATTTAAATATGGAAAACTAAGAAGTTTAAGAATTGTCCTCCTGCCATTCTTCGGCACACACCAAAGTGGCATATCTCTGCACCGTGTTGTGCTGGAATATTTGGAATTTAGAAATTGCTGTCTGAAGCGAAGAAAACTGCAACAGAGGGAAATA
>JADRCD010220132.1:0-26186 GCA_019843815.1 Montemys delectorum
AATTATTCATTTGTAATTAGCTATCAGTTGGAGATTGCTTTGGCTTAGGGATGTGTGGGTATCTCTCCATTTCTCCTTTCAGCTCTAGGACCCCAACTGGTACAGTCCTCCACAGACCCCGTGTATGCTACCTCAGTCTCTGTGAGCTCTTAGGTTCACCAGCCCTGTTGTATCTAGAAAGCTTTGATTCCTTAGTGTCCTTTGTCTCCCTAGGTACTTATACTTTTATTGCTGCCCCTTCTGCCAGGGTTCCCTGTTCCCTGAGGAGCAGCATTTGATAGACGGATCCTTTTTCTGGCTGATTTTCTAAGGTCTCTCGGTCTTTGCGTACTGTCTGTGGGTCTCTGTCTTTACTCCCATCTACTGCAGGAAGAAGCTTCTCTGATGATGGCTGAGTAAAGCAGGCATCTTTGATTATCGCAAGATGTCTTAAGGTGGTATGTTCCTTTAGTAGAACACAAGCATTTGGGTTTCGCTTAGGTCACTGGCCTATCCAGTCTTAGGCTCTTGGCCACCCAAGCAGCAATTCCCGTGTGTATCTTTTCTTGTCCCTTTTATTTGGCTTTTCTTCTTGTTTGGTTTTTATGTCCTAATCCAATTTTGTGTTTTATCTTGTTTTAATTTATAATTATTTCTTGGATGTCTGTTTGTTTTCTAAGAATGGGTATGGATCTAAGTGGGAGAGAAAGTGGGGAGGAACTTGGAGGAATAGTGGGGGGGGACCAACAATTTGAGTGTATTGTATGAAAAAAATCTATTTTTAGTAAAAGAAAAAAAAGAAGGAAATAATCATTAGAAATGACTAGGCAGAGCACACACTACATAGCTACACTGTCAGAATGCAGCACACTTCACCAGTGGCACCACAGAGGTCTTCACCTTCATAGTCTTCACTCATTTTAGCACTTGCATAAAAACTGGTGGGTTCCAAATGTTTTCACTTCTTCCGGACTGAATTCAGTGTTTATAAATAAAAGCACTCACAATAATGACATCTTTACCAAATGAGAGCCCAGGGATTGAACAAAGACAGCTATGTCCATTCTCTGTTCTCTCAAGGAACAAAAAAAAAAAATCAATCCCTTCATTATTTGAAGGAAGGGCTATATATATTTTTTTTCTGTGACTAAAAATGAAACATCAGAAAACAGAAGTACAAAGGTCCCTATATCTTAAGACATTAAAACCTCATAGTTGCTTTGAATTAAATGTAAGATTTAAAGGACATCACTCTGCCTCAGTTTATCTGAGCCCTGAAGTGATCTCTCTAGAATTAACTAAAGAAAAGTAGCTGAAAGGAGGAACCCCTGCTGTAAGTGACCGCCAGCCTGTTGGGTTTGAAATGGGTGTCTTTTACCTTTATCTACTAGGCTTTCATACTATGCCTTTGTATTATGTCAGTAACGTTCATATTTCCCCCCAAAAGTCTTTGCTATGATCTAACCCAACATATATTGGACACCTATATTCATTTAGAAATTCTGCAACACACTATCAATGGAGAAGAAACATAGTATTAAACAATTCAGACTATAGTACATATGGCAAGTGAGACAAATCTATATCTGTCACTTTCAGTAATAAATTTTCAAATACATGACTACTTAAAATATTCTAGATGAAAAAGATCTTCTATGTATATTTACTAAACCCTGGCAGAAATGAACATCTATCATCTAATCAGCCATCCTCTTTCATGAAAGAAAATTCCCAAGTCACACAAAGCTGACTTAGAATAGTAGTCTGAATAATAAAAAAAAAATCAAAAGTTTATCATATATTAAAAAAAGATTGCTCTTTTTCATAAAGTCATATTGACATTTAAGTTTCGGCTCATTTATACTAACCACATTTACAATGTACTTTAAAAAGTCATTTTCGACCAGATCTGCAGCAAATATGGCACATACACCACAGCCTGCTTGCCTCCCAGTAGATTTTTTTCAATAACCAAACATAAAGAGCCCAGCTGACATGGGACCCCCACACAAGCTTCACTAGCCTTCCAGTCCACTTTCCCAACCAGGCCAGATCAGCAGCCTGATACCCTCCCATACCCTACAGCCTGTCTCCCTTGAAGGGGATCTACAGTAACCAAGGACATAGCCTATATGCCTCTAAGGAAGTCTGCAGTAACCAGGGAAGCAGGAAGCCTGCTCTAACCAGAGGCAGAAGAGGCCCACCCTAACCAGAGACAGCACTGCCTACCTCCAAGGAGACCTGCTCTAACCCATGTCACAGAGCTCTACCTGCCTCCAAGGACACTGGCTCCAGTCAGAGTCACCCAACCCAGTTAACATCAGAGATAACCAGATGACCAGAAGCAATTGTAAAATCATAAGCAATAGAACTGAGTGCAATTTGGCACCACCAGAACCAAGTTCTCGCACCACAACAAACCCTGGATACCCTAACACACCTGAAAAGCAAGATGACCTAAAATCCCATCTCAAGAAAATGATAGAGGCATTTAAAGATAATATAAAGAATCCTCCGGAAATTGGACATAGTTTTACCAGAGGACCCAGCCATACCACTCCTGGGCATATACCCACAAGATGCTCCATCATGTAATAAGGACACATGCTCTACCATGTTCATAGCAGCCTTATTTATAATAGCCAGAAACTGGAAACAACCCAGATGTCCCTCAACAGAGGAATGGATACAGAAAGTGTGGTACATCTACACAATGGAGTACTACTCAGCTATTAAAAACAATGAATTTATGAAATTCTTAGGGAAATGGATGGATCTGGAGAGTATCATCCTGAGTGAGGTAACCCAATCACAAAAGATCACACATGGTATGCATTCTCTGATAAGTGGTTATTAGCCCAGAAGTTTGGAATACAGGAAGAACGACCCACAAACCACAAGAAACTTAAGAAGAAGGAAGACTAAAAGGTGGACATTTCATTCCTTCTTAAAAAGGGAATCAAACACCCACAGAAGGAGTGGCAGAGATTAACTATGGAGCAGAGACTGAAGGAAGGACAAGCATATAGCTATCTCCTAAGAGGCTCTGACAATACCTGACTAATACAGATGTAGAGGCTCACAGCCATTCATTGAACTGAGTACACGGTCCCCAATGAAGGAGTTAGAGAAAGGTTCTATGGAGCTGAAGGGTTTGCAGCCCCTTAGGACGAACAACAATTACCAACTAGTACCCTCAGAGCTCCCAGGGACCCAACCACCAATCAAGGACTATACAGGGTGGGATTGAATGTACTGGCAGCAGGTATATAGTAGAGGATTGCAAATTCAATCATCAATAGGAGTAAAGGACCTCGGCCTTGTGAAGGTTTTGTGCCCCAGTGTTGGGGAATGCCAGGGCCAATAAGTGGGAGAGGGTGGGGTGACAGGCATTGGGAGGGGGGAGGCAAAAGGGGTTTGTTCTTGTTTTTGTTTGTTTGTTTGTTTGTTTGTTTGTTTGTTTTGGAGGGGAACCTGGGAAAGGGAAAATGTACATGTAAATAAAGAAAATACCTAATTTAAAAAAATAATAAAAAAAATAAAATAAAATAAAAGAATTCCCTTAAAGAAATATAGGAAAACACAGGCAAATAGGTAGAAGCTCTTAAAGAGGAAACAAATAAATTCCTTAAAGAAATACAGGAAAATAGAATCAAGCGGGTAAAGGAATTGAACAAAATCGTCCAATAATTAAAAATGAAAATAAAAACAATAAGGGAAACACAAAAGGAGGCAGCCCTGAAGATAGACAACTTAGGAACAATATCAGGATGCAAGGATCTGTGAAATGCAAGACAGAAGAGAGAATCTCAGGCTTAGAAGATACCATAGAAAATACTGACACATGGTTCAAAGAAAATACAAAATGTAAAAAGCTCCTAGCCTAAAATATCCAGGAAATTCAGGACACAATGAAAAGATCAAATCTAAGAATAATAGGAATAAAAGAAAGTGAAGAATACTGTTCAAAGGGCCAGAAAACATCTTCAACTAAGTCATAGAAGAAAACTTCCCTAAACTAAAGAAAGAGATGACCATAGATGTACAAGAAGCCTACAAAACACCAAACAGATTGGACCAGAACAGAAAATCTTCTTGACAAATAATAATCAACACACTAAATGCATAGAACAAAGAAAGAATATAAAAAAAGTGTAAGAAAAAAAGGCCAAGTAACATATAAAAGCAGATCTATCAGAAGTACACCAGACTTTTCAACAGAGACTCTAAAACTCTAAAACATTCTGGACAAATGTCATCCAGACTCTAAGAGAAAACAAATGCCAGCCCAGAATAATATACCCAGCAAAATTCTTAGTCAACATAAATGGAGAAATTAAGATATCCCATGAAAAGAAAAAACAAACTTAAACAATATCTTACTACTAATCCAGCCCAGTGAATGAAATCTTCAACACAAGGAGGGTAACTATATCCAAGAAATTAAACATTTCACAACAAACCCCAAAGAATTCACTCATAATACTGCCTACAGCAACAACAACAACAACAACAACAACAACAACAAAAAAAACAGAAACTAACAATCATGAGTCTTTAACATCTTTCAACATCAATTGACTCAATTCCTCAATAAAAAGATACAGACTAACAGATTGGATATGGAACCAGGATCCAACACTTTGGTGCATACAAGAAACATACCTCAGTGACAAAGACAGACACTATCTCAGAGTAAAAGGCTGGGAAAAAGTGTTCCAAGCAAATAGTACCAAGAAGCAAGCTGGAGTTGCCATTCTACTAGCCAATAAAATAAACTTTCAACCAAAAGTTATCAAATGAAATGAAGAAGGACATTTCATATTCATCAAAGGAAAAATCCACCAAGAGGAAGTCTCAATTCTGAACATCTATGCTCCAAATGCAAGGGCACCTATATTCATAAAAGAAACTTTACTAAAGCTCAAAACACACATTGAACCTCACACAATAACAGTGAGAGACTTTACCAATGTATAGATCATGGGACCAGAAACTAAACAGAGACACAGTGAAACTAACAGAAGTTATGAACCCAATGGATTTAACAGATATCTACAGAACATCTCACCCCAAAAAAAGAAAATATACCTTCTTCTTAGTATCTCACGGTATCTTCTCCAAAACTGACCATGTAATCAGACATAAAACAAGCCTAATCAGATACAAGATTGGAATAATCCCATGCATTCTACCACACCACCTGGAACTAAGGCTAGCCTTCAATAACAAGAAAAACAATAGAAAGCCCACATATTCATGGAAATTGAACAACTCTCTGCTCAATGATAACTTGGTCAGGGAAGACATAAAGAAATCAATGACTTTATAGTGTTTAATGAAAATGAATACATATCATATCCAAACTTATGAGACACAATGAAAGCAGTGATAAGAAGAAATTCAATAGCACTAGTGTCTTCATAAAGAAATTGACGAGATCCCATACAAGCAACTTAACATTACTCCTGAAGGCCCTAGAACAGAAAGAAACAAACACACCAAGAGGAGTAGATCATAAGAAACAGTCAAACTCAGGGCTAATATCAACCAATTAGAAACAAAGAGAATGATACAAAGATTCAACAAAACCAAGAGCTAGTTCTTTGAGAAAATCAACAAGATAGGCAAACCCCTAGCCAACTAAAGGGCACAAGAACAGTATCCAAATTAACAAAATCAGAAATGAGAAGAGGGATAATAACAACAGAACCTGGGGAAATTAAAAATATCATCAGAACCTACTACAAAAGTCTATACTCTTAAAAAAAAAAAAACTGGAAAATCTAGAAGAAATGGATTATTCTTTAGACAGAAACCATGTGCCAAAGTTAAATCAAGATCAGGTAAACTATCTAAATATTCCATAAACCCTAAGGAAATAGAAATAGTAATCAAAAACCTGCCATCCAAAATAAGCCCAGGGCCAGAATGGTTTAGTGCAGTATTCCAGCAGATTCAAAGAAGAACTAATACTCCTCAAACTATTCCATAAAATAGAAACAGCAGGAACACTACTTAATTCATTCTATGAAGCCACAGTTACTTGAATACCTAAACCACACGAAGAACCAACAAAGAAAGTTAACTTCAGACCAATCTCACTTATGAATATAGATGCAAAAATAGTTAATAAAATTCTCACAAACAAAATCCAAGAATACATAGAGACCATTATTCACCATGGTCAAGTAAGCTTCATCCCAGGGATACAGGGATGGTTTCATATATTGAAAATTCATCAACATAATACACTATATAAACAAACCTAAGGGGGGGAAAAACACATGATCATCAATACTCCTTCATGTTAAAAGTTTTGGAGAGGTCAATAATTCATGGCATATACCTAAACATAGTAAAAGCAATATATAGCAAACCAATAGGCAATATCAAATTAAATGTAGAGAAACTAGAAGCAATCTTACTAAAATCCAGGAAAAGACAAGGATGCCCACTCTTCCCTTATCTATTCAATATAGTACTCAAAGTTCTAGCTAGAGCAATTAGACAACAACAAGATATCAAGGGGATACAAATTGGAAAAGATGAAGTCAAAGTATCACTATTTGCATATGATATAATTATATATCATATAATATATCATATATATATGCAACTCCCAAAATTCTACCAGAGAACTACTTGAGCTGATAAACATCTTCAGCAAAGTGTCAGGATATAAAATTATCTGAAACAAGTCAGTAGCCTTCTTTTATATAAATGACATACAGGCTGAGATAAAATTAGAAAATAAACAACACCCTTCACAATAGCCACAAATAGTATAAAATATCTTAGTGTAACTCTTACCAAGCAAGTGAAAGAGCTATACAACAAGAACTTCAAATCCCTGAAAATCGAAACTGAAGAAGATCTAAGAAGGTGGAAAGATTCCCATGCACATGGATTGGTAGGATTAACAAAGTGAAAATGGATATCTTCCCAAAAGCAATCTACAGATTCAGTGCATTCTCCATCGAAATTCCAGCACAATTCTTCACAGACATGGAAATAGCAATTATCAAGTTCATACAGAAAAACAAAATCCAGAATAGCCAAATCAATTCTCAACAATAAAAGAATTTCTGGGGAAATACCATCCCTGACCTCAAGCTGTACTACAAAGCAATAGTGGTAAAAAAAAAAGGAAAAAAAAAAAAAAAAAAAAAAAAAACTGCATGGTATTGGTACAGAGGCAGATAGGTTGATCAATGGAATAGAATTGAAGACCCAGAAATAAACTCATACACTTATGGACAAAACACAAAGAACTCAAGAAGTTAACCTCCAAATAACCTAATTTAAAAATGGGATACAGAGCTAAACAGAAAATTTGCAACCAATGAATTTCCAATGGACGAGAAACACTTAAAGAAATGTTCAAAGTCCTTATTGATCAGAGAAATGCAAATCAAAATGACCCTGAGATTTCACTTCACACCAATCAGAATGGCTAAGTTCAAAAACTCACATGACAGCAGATGCTGGTGAGGATGTGAAGAAAGAGGAACACTCCTCCACTTTTGTTTAGACCGCAAGCTGGAACAATCACTTTGGAAACCAATCTGGTGGTTCCTCAGAATACTGGAAATAGTTCTACCAGAAGACCCAGCTATATCAATCACTCTTGGGCATATTCCCAAAAGACGCCCCACCATATCACAAGGACACATGTTCCACCATGTTCATAGCAGCCTTATTTGTAATATCCAGAAGCTGGAAAGAAACCAGATGTCCCTCAACAGAAGAATGGATACAGAAAATGTGGTTCATTTATTCAATGGAATACTATACAGCTATTAAAATGAGGGCATCATGAATTTTGCAGGCAAATGGATGGAATTAGAAAATATGGTAAGCAGAAAGCCCCAAGTGAGGAGGCTTCAATCCACTTAGAAGGTGGAAGGAAATAATCACTGGAGGCAGATGGAAGGAGTAACCTAGGTGTGAGCCTGGAGGGGGAAGGGAAAAGGGGAACAGGATCAGACATGGAAAGACAAGAGAGAAACACAGAGGGCCAAGAGAATGAATGGAAACAAGCAGCCTCAGAAGGTGGGAGGTAGGGGACCCTCTAGAAAGTATCCAGGAAGTAAGAGACTCTCAGGATTCAATGGGGGTGACCTTGGCCAAAATGCTCAACATTGGGGAGAGGAAACTCAAAAAGTTCACCTCCAGTAAATAGACACGGCCTCAAGTGGAGGGACAGGCTCACTAACTCACAGTCAAAAGTTCTGACCCACGATTGTTCCTGTCTTAAAGAACTGCTGGGACAAAAATGGAGAATCGACTGAAGGAATGGTGGCCCAACGATCAGTGCATCTTTGGATCCATCTCATAGGGGGAGACACCAAAACCTGACACTATTACTGATGCTATGAAGTGCTTACAGATGGGAGCCTGGCATGGTTGTCCTCTGAGAGACCCTACCAGCAGCTGACTGAGACAGAAGCAGATACTTACACCCAACCATTGGACTGAAGTCAGGGACCCAAAGGTTGAATTAGGGGAAGGATTGAAGAAGCTGAAAGGGAGAGAGAGAGACCCCACAGGAAGACCAGCCGTCTCAACTAACTCAGACCCCAGGGAGTTTCCAGAGACTGAGCCACCAACCAGGAGGCAGACACAGGGCCCTGGCACATATATAGCAGAAGTCTGCCTCCTCTGGCCTCAGTGGGAGATGCACTTAATCCTCAAGAAACTTGAGGCCCCAGGGGAGGAGGAGGTCTGGGGAGGGGGAAGCACCCTCTTGGAGGCAAGGTGGAGTAGGAATAAAATGAGGAACCATGGAAGGGGGGACCAAAAGAGGGAGCAAAGACTAGGATGTAAATAAATAAAATAATTAATTTTAAAAAGGCATTCTCTTTCCCTGGTTTCCTTCTAAAATTAATTCTAATAACTTGATGAAAAATAAATAAGAATAATCTAAGAATACCTACCTCAGGTCCTGTGATGTGCATTAGACCAGACATAGCAGAGGCAATAGCATCATAGCCTGCCCTGTGAGCCATGGGCCCTGTCTGGCCGTACCCTGTAACAAGAGGAACAAGCATTCAGTGTCATGTGGGCTAAAACCGCTCACCTCAAGATAACTGCAGCACTCTTCCTATTTTCTCTATGTTGTCCTTGGTGGGAGCCGTAAGAATTAGTTCTAGTCTATGGAAAGCAAAAGCCTTCTGAGTTGCTGGCCTCATCCTGCTCTCAGGGGTGTTTTGTTTGGCCTTTAGAATAGTTTGAAATGATTTTATTTAGTTGGCAACAATTTAAAAAAAAATAAAAAGAATAGCACATAAGACATAATTTCTGGCTTTTCTTTAAAAGTCAGAAAATAAGACAGGCAGTGTCGTGTGCTCCTTTAACCCCAGTACCTGGGAGGAAAAGGCAGGTGGATCTGAGTCCAAGGCTGGCTTGGTCTACAGAGTGAATTCCAGAACAGCAGAAGCTACACAAAGAAATCTTATCTCAGAAAAAAAGAAATATATTCAATGTTCGCGAATATTCTCTCATGGCAGCAAACCAAGTTGAGTAAAAGCTCCCCCTTACAAGGGGTTTACTCTCTCTCCTTAGGCGTCCTCCAGTATCACCGATTTAGCTTATCCCAAGCCCTCACTGGACACTACCTACTCTTGTTCTGTGTGACGGTACGAAAGTGAAACAAAAATGTATTTACCTAGATTAGGTTTGTGTATTTCTCCACTAAGCAAACGAGTTACAAGTGATGAATTTTAAAGCTGGAGATATTTTAGGAATGGTGGTGCAGTGTGTACCTGCAATCCTAGCACTCGGGAAACTGAGGACGGAGGAGCAAGAGATGGAGGCTAGCCTGAACTACATTGCTAGACACTCTCTTAAAATATATATATGGAAAGAGAAGAGAAAAAGAAGAACTTACCGACAGGCGGAAATAGAGTGGCCACTTTACGTTTGAGGGGAAAAACTAGCCGTATATAAAACAACTTCATGACCCACCATTGTCATTTTAGGTGCTACCTTTTTTTTTTTTTTTTCTTTCTGACTTTTTTGTTATGAAGGGAAAACAAAAATCAAGAGAACATGAGGAATCTTTTCTCCTCCTTTTTTCTGTCATAGTGCTTATTGTTTTATCCTAAAGGTTTTATCAGCTGTGGGATTCCAACTCCAAATCCCATTTCTTACCCAGAAAGTGAAGAAACGAAGAGCCTTGCTGACATGTTGAAATTCTCTGCTTTATAAGTATGTAGAAAGGGGCTCCTGGGAGATTCGCTTCACCGTGGAGTACCCTGTTTCAGCCTCTCCTTTCCTGCAGTCCACTGATTGAATACCTCCTTAGCAAAAAGACTTCCCTTATTGGCCATTTATAGAAAGCAGCCTATAGCACATTTTTTTTCTTTCCCTTTATGCTATTTGTGGTCATAGCGTTTATTCTCAAAGATGTGTATCATACTGGCTTATTGATTAGTTGTCCCTTCCATGCTGAAATGTGACCTGTACGGATATTTTCACTCTGATTGCCTGCTGCATCCTCAGACTCGAGTATAACATTTGATGACATTTGGTAGAAGAATAAATACGTGTTACTTAAAAGTAATCATTTTTATCATGATCAATCTATAAACTGAACAAAGAAGCAAAGATGGGTTTATATGTTCTAATCAACAGTCAATCTATCCAGACATGTTTGCTACTGAAATAGTCTCTATTAGAAATAAAATCCTCATATGAATAAAAATTTTAAAATCCTTACATGAAACATGAAGTAATATTAAGATATTATTAAAGTAGTTAAAGATTTAAAGATATTTTTCCCTTTGCTTGTTTTACTGGATCTATAGCCCCACCTTGAACGCTAAGCCTTCCTGCCTCAACTCTCCCGAGTACTGGGATTACAAGCGTGTTCTAACGGGTGTGGTCCATATTCCTTATCACTGATGACAGAAAATGTGCCATATGTCTCCTTGTGTTTTATTATTCAAATTTTGAAACAAAAGGAGAGCAAATTTGTAATAAACCTATCATCTAATTTCAATTATCATTTATTTATAGCCAATCTTTCCAGTTTATTTGTCTTACAGTTACTACTTCTATTTTCCAAGTACTACTACTATTACTACTACAGTTATGAAAAACATAACACAATTTAAAAGAAAAACTTGAATGTCTTGGTTCAGGTAAAAAGTTGTTTTCCTTCAATTTCAAAAACAAAGCTTATAACTTCTATACAACTACTCTTTAAACTTTTTTCTAAAAGACAAAAAGGCACTATGGCAAGATTATAATAATAAAAGAAGTAAAGTCAGAAGTCGCCATGCAGGAATCTGGAAAGTCCCTCCGAGCTTTATCGAATGGACGTTAGTGCTTAGTGCGCTAGTCTGCGTTTTTAAGTATGCTCGACTAGGCTTACCGCTTAGTGCGCTAGTCTGCGTTTGTAAGTATGCTAGACTCGGCTTACAATCTTCACTGCAGTGTTTTCCAAGGCCCAGGTAAGTCCCAGCACGGAACAGCATCCTGAAGCAGAGCTAAGCTGCTGACACACAGAAGGTCACTGTGCTTGGTAAACCACCTTGAGCTCAACAGGAGTCACAAGAAGGATGAGGTTTCAATGAGCTCAATATGTGCATCTAGCCAGGAGCCCAGATCCCTCAAGCAAGACAAACTAAGGTCTCTCACCATCAGCACAGCTCTAAATGGACTCTTCTAAATAAGCTTTCAGAGAAATATGGTCAGGAGAAAACCAGTTACTAAATAAAAGCACTTCATGACTGTTTCCTTGTGATATAAATTCTCTTTATGTCCAGCTTATAGCATGAGTGAAGCACAAATACGCTAAACTTTAAATTGTAACTTCTGAATGTTTCCAGTAAACAAATATGTAAATGCTTTCACTGGAGATAGTAGGCACAATGAAAAAGAGAGTAAACTTCAGAGCTGAAAAAAAACCGTATTCAAATTACGATTCTGCCAACTATTAAATCTTCAACAATTCACTTAACTCCTGTGATCCTCAATAATACTAACATTCATCTCACATTTACTTCAAAATTCAGCTTGACTGCACAGCAAAAGCAAAGTGAATTTTATATTGAGCATTAAATATACATTAATCAATATATACATATTAGTCAATACACCAAGAATACATTAGCTTATATTCTTCCATATAATATTTATAATATCATAAGAAAAGATATGTTGAGGTATGTCAAAGTATTGAGAATAGAAATCTCAAGTATTAAAAATAAGTTGTCTAAAATCCATTAAAAATGGAAAACTTTTTTCTGTTGGAACATAGCACTGCTCATTAGACAGAAGAATATGGTTATAATAATATTATACAGTAAAACTGGATATGGTGGTGTACATCTTTAATCCCAGTATTTGGGAGACATAGAGGTAGGCCAATCTCTGTGAGTTTGAGGCTATCCTGGTCTACAAATGAGTTCCTGAACAGCCAAGGCTACAAAGGGAGATACTGTCTCAAAAAAAGAAAAAAAAAGTAATATGCATGTGTGTATACACGCATGTGTTTGTATGCAAAAAGGTCCTGTCTTCTCACCTAATACTTAGCTATTTAAATGATATTAATAATGCCAACAGTTTTGAGAACTGTATTGACAACTAGATTTATCTCTTGGTAATGTGAAAATGATTTATCTGTTGAAAAATCAATAACTATCTGAGTATGAAACACAAACAGTTGGGGTTGTCTGTTTTATTTTTATCTTTACTGTTTCAAAAACAACTGTGCTTATGATCCAGAGCTAACAGAAAAAAATCTATCAGTTCTTTATGTTGAAATTAAGGGGTAAGGAAAATTTAAAGGTGTAGAGAAGCAGGAACACACTGTTTTCTTCCTCCTCTCTCTCTCTCTCTCTCTCTCTCTCTCTCTCTCTCTCTCTCTCTCTCTCTCTCTCTCTCTCTCTCTCTGTGTGTGTGTGTGTGTGTGTGTGTGTGTGTGTGTGTCTCACCCTCCTCCCTCCCTCCCTTCCTTCCTCCCTCCTCCCTCTCTCTCCCTCTCTTTCCACTGCCCTTCCACTTACTTTCACTGTGAGGGACAAGCTCGCCATCTTGTGGCTTCTGTGAACACTGACTACACAGCAAAACTTGCAGTTGAGACCCTAAGAGCATGCTCCTGGTTTCCCTTACTTTACTTTTCTTCTGAATAGTGCCTTGCCCATGCCCATGCCCATGCCCTTGCCCTTGCCCATGCCCTTGCCCTTGTCCATGCCCTTGCCCATGCCCTTGCCCTTGCCCTTGCCCTTGTTCTTGCCCATGCCCATGCCCTTGCCCATGCCCATGCCCTTGCCCTTGCTCTTGCCCATGCCCTTGCCCTTGCCCATGCCCTTGCCCTTGCCCATGCCCTTGCCCTTGCCCATGCCCATGCCCTTGCCCATGCTCTTGCCCATGCCCTTGCCCATGCCCATGCCCTTGCCCATGCCCTTGCCCTTGCCCATGCCCATGCTCTTGCCCTTGCCTTTGCCCATGCCCTTGCCCATGCCCTTGCCCTTGCCCTTGCCCATGCCCATGCCCTTGCCCATGCTCTTGCCCATGCCCTTGCCCATGCCCTTGCCCATGCCCTTGACCTTGCCCTTGCCCATGCTCTTGCCCTTGCCCTTGCCCATGCTCTTGCCCTTGCCTGTGTTTTCCTTCTCTCCTTCACCAGCAATCTTAAAAAACAGCAGTAACAGGCACTCACACTCTCTGTAACTCTGTGACACCTTACAGATTTCAATACTCTCTCTACCAATGCTTATCATTTGGGGAATCACAAATCCCTTTGACAAACTGATGAGAGGTTCTGCACACACCGCAGAAGAATGGAACTGAAAAGATGCTACTCATAGAACCCACTCCAGTCCTGTGCTGCATCAGGTAGGCATCTTAGTGGCATCCAATGCTTAGACACACCTGCTCCAACCCTAGAGTGCCTCAATTATCAGGACAGCTCTCATGGCAGAGATCAGCCTAAAGGGAGCTTGAGGATTCTAAGTAACCAAGAGCTTTAGCCTGGTGGTAATAAAAGGAAAGAGAACAAAATACATAGGAAGTATTATAGCAGAACTGATATGTGGACTCAAAGCTGTGTTCTTAAGTCCAAAGATGTTTATATGTACTTATGTTTTCATTGGCATCTCCATCCAAAAGTCCAAAATCCTACAAGCGGTTGATGCCCTAAACAGAAATGATATCCCCGTGCAGTCAAACTTACATACCATTAACCAACATTGTTTCTTTCCCTATAGTTACTACCTCATTTAATGGAAAACACATCTCAGCATATACACAATCAAGAAATCTGAGTTACCCTAAACTCTTGTCTTTCACTCTGTGTTCATATCCAACTGATCAATAATTCCTAGTTGATAATTTGACCTGCCAGATATCTCCCACATCTATCTAAGCTCTTAGGCCCTTATTTTCTGCTCACCTGCCTCAATTTACTCTTCATGTGATACAAAGAACTTCCAAAAATCTGATCAAGATTTTTTCATACTAAAATTCTTAAAATGATAATATTCCTTGACATGATACATTGGGTTCTTTATGATGGAGTTCTTTCTGTTGAAATTGATGGAGTCACTCACCACTCCATATATCTTTTGCCACACCCTAAAACAATTTACATTCAGTATAGTTGTTCTCTACATATGGACGGCTCTTTGGTTCCTCTGGCCCTCTGTTGGTGCTACTTTATACATTATTCCCATCTTCACTGTCTGCTATCTGATTCCTTCCAAAACACAGACCAGTGGCAGCCATTTAAGAACAAGGAACAAAAAACATTTCAAAGATGAGTACAACAGTGCCAGTAGGGAATGCAAAAACAAATATAAATGTGTTAATACAATTAGACAGCTAACACTAATATTCTAAAAGCTGAAGAAATTCTAATAATAGATCATTACCTGGAAGAGCAAAATATTTTGTGATCGATAATAAAGTTTGTCAAATGTATATAAATATCTGGACTTTGCTTTTCTCAGCTGTTTTTCTTCGTGTTTTTTTTAATAGTGTGAATGGTATGCATTTGTAATCCCAGCTTTCCTCCTGTGATGTGGGAGGCAGAGAGCTCACAGGCCAGCTAGCCTTGAATAGACTGCACACAGAAAGCATAAGAGAAACTCAACAGGTGAAAGGCCAGAATTGACTCTCCAAAATTGCCCTCTGTCCTCGACATGCATGCTATAACATGTAGTACTACACCACACACATACACACACACATACACACACACACACATTTTAAAGTTAAAATATGAATAAAGACTTGATATTTTTAATGTCTTATTTAACTCAAATGTTTCTTTTCTTCTCATTGAAAATGCCCAAGAATAGAGAATACAAGTATTCCTAGTATCTGATTTAAACAAATTAAGGATGTTTGTAGGTTCATCATGAATTTTTAATCACCCATAACTACTGGTATATACTACAGAATAAATTCATATTGTAAAGATTCATAAGAAAAAAATTTTTGCATCTACCTAACCTTCACTAAGTAAACTATACCCAGAATAATCAAGTAGCTAATGCTATAATTTGTGTGTGTGTGTGTGTGTGTGTGTGTGTGTGTGTGTGTTATAAATACATCTGGAGGCTGGAGATGAAGGCAGACTAAATCACTTAAACCTTATTTTAAAAAAAACAAAAAAACAAAAACAAAACAAACAAACAGACAAAAAAATAGGTTCTCTAGCTGTACATGGCACTCACTGATGGGTTAGGCTGGGTGGTTTCAGAGCACCAGGGATCCATCCATCTCTAACACTGATCACCCAGCATTGGAGTTGCCAACACAAGCTACCTTGCCCAGAGCTTTATGTGGTCTCTGACGATTCAACTTTGGGTTCTCATTTTTGCATGGCAAGCATTCTGCCAACTTAGACATCTCCCCAGCATCCAGAAAGATTTGTTTTGTAAAAGTTTACCAACAATAAAGAAAACTTAGCAGAGTTAAAATCCACAGCTATGCAATTCCTACTGAATTAATAGAGTCAAACATCATTGATAATAAACGTAGGCAATCATTAATAACTTCAAACTTTACAAAAAAAGGCCATTATGTGATACCTAGAAAAACCATCATCACTTTCTATTAAATATTCTTAAGAAAAAGAAAACTCAAATCAAAGTCTGAATAATCTTACAGATCTGTCTATGTACTATTAAAAATAGAGACACCACAGAAACACAATTACCATGACAGGACAAAAGAAGAAATTATGAAAATCATAACGAAAAAGAAAGATTGTAAAGGAACTGTGAGATAAAGAAGGAATGTGGCCTGCTTTTAGATTTCAAATTTGAGAGACAGAAATCTGAATGGCAATTGCATGCTTAATTACATTAATTACTATTTTTATTCATGTGTAATAATGGCTTGCATATTTAGGCTTTAAATTTGTGTATGTGTGTGACAGACAGACAGACAGACAGACAGACAGACAGACAGAGACAGAGAGAGACAGAGACAGAGGGATCGAGAGAGATGGAGAACTTGCCATGCTTGCCACAGTGATTCTGTGGAAACCAGATGTCTTGGCTCTCTCCTGCCACCATGTGGATCCCAGGGATAGAATTCAGGGAGTCAAGCTGAACAACTCTGCCAGCCTTACTGAGGATTTAAATAAGGTCATTTCCTGTCAAATATATTCTAAGATAATTCAAAAAGAAATTATGTGAGTTGTAAACTTTACTTGTAAACATTCTGTGGAAGATCCATAATAGGCAGAATTATGAATAAAACATGGTAAGTTATAATTTATTAAACTGGATACTGAAAATTTGTTATACTTCTTATCACTTTTTCAGAATAAGATGTAAAACAATAATAATAAATTCTAAAATGCTATGCAAATTCCATTTGAATATATAAAAGAACATCAAAAAACAAATGAAATAAAGTGAAAGTACACCAAGTAATATTAGATATGAAAAAGATTTTAGGCCAAAGTTCTCAGCATACAGATAAGAAAGGTGAGTTCCAAAGATAAAGTAACACTCAAAATCAGAAGGCGTCAGCAGAAAACTCTGAACTAGTGCTTGGATGTTAAGCTCCCAGTCTGGGTGCATCCATCTGAACAGTAGAAGTCACTCTCTATTCTTAGACACTTTCTGCTTTACAGAGATTGATTCAGAAACAAACTGAGGATATAGTTTTCTAAAAAGTATTTTTCCTGGTTTTTGCTCTTTGGTTTGTCAGCTCTTCCCTTGTCATGCCTCTTTCGTGAGACATGAAGAGTCAAAAGGACCAGAATTTCACAATCTTGTGGCTTTTTGCTCAATTTTATTATGAACATTGTGGGAATCCTATTGTTTGAAACTTTTCCCTCAGTCATATCTTCAGTTTAATTGGTTTTTTTGTCTTTCTACAGTCATATCATATGTCTCTTTCTCTCTTCCTTCCACCTATTATAAACACTTCTGCAGAATTCTAATGCAACAAACCTACAAGCCAATCTAAGAGTACTTAACTCAAGGACTCCATAGGTCAAAAAGCAGAAACAAGTTAGTTATAAAAAACAGCATGGCCAAACCAATAACCGGCCAATCCCATTGACAAACACCAATCCTTGACATTATAAATGATGCTCTGTTATGCTTGAAGACCAGAGCCTGGCTATACCCACCAGTGGACAGAAACAGAAGCAGAAACCTACAGTCAAACATTAGATGGAGATCAGTGACACCTATGGAAGAGTTGGGAGAAGGACTGATGAGAACTCCAGAAGTACATAGGAACTCCACAGGAAGAACAACAAAGTCAACAAACCTGGACCCCTGGGGGCTCTCAGAATCTGAGCCACCAACCAAAGAACATACATGGGCTGGAATGAGGCCCACAGGCACATACATATCAGATAGGAAGCTCAGTCTTCATGGCTGACCTGTCTAACCTCAGTGGGAGAGGATGCATCTAATCTGGCAGAGAACTGATGTACAAGGCGGGGGCAGATATTGGGGAAGGGGTTTCACCCTCTCAGAAGAGAAGGGGAGGAGGTAAAGGGACTCTGTGAAGGAGGGATCAGACGATTAAAGAAGACCTAATACCAACACTCTTCAAACTATTCCACAAAATAGAGACAGAGGGAACACTACCCAATTTATTCTATGAAGCCACAGTTATGCTGATACCTATACCTCACAAAGACCCAACAAAGAAAGGGAACTTCAGACCAATTTCCCTTATGAATATCGATGCAAAAACACTGAATAAGATTCTTGAAAAGTGAATCCAAGGACACATCCAAACAATCATTTACCACAATCAAGTAGGCTTCATCCCAGGGATGCAGGGACGGCTCAATATATGGAAATCCATCAACGTAATCCACTACATAAAGAAACTCAAAGAAAAAAAACACATGATCATTTCATTAGATGCCGAAAAAGCATTTGACAAAAATCAATATCTCTTCATGTTAAAAGTCTTGCAGGCAAACCAAATCCAAATGCCTGTGGTGGATTTGTATGCCTTCAGAACATTGTACCTGTTCTAATACAGTGAGCTTTTAAAACACTTTGTTTAAAAAAGAAAAAAGGAAACGATTTTTATAATTGCATAGGTGTTGATTTTGAGTGCTACTGATTATATAACTGGATTTTTATATCCAAACATATATTGTTGAGTACTGCCTTTTCTGTCTTGAGGATCTGGTTCATGTGTTTTCTTTTTGCTCACTTCAGAGAGAGAGTGTTGCTGGAGAGACCTACCTCTCCCTTGCACAGCTGTTGTCTCCCTTTTCTTTTCCCCAATACATGGTAGCATCATGATCCTTAAAAAAAAAAAAAAAAAAAGTCTTGGAAAGATCAGGAATTTAAGCTGGGTAGTGGTGGTACATTCCTTTAATCCCAGCACTTGGAAGGCAGAGGCAGCTGGATCCCAGCACTTGGGAGTTCGAAGCCAGCCTGGCCTACAGAGTGAGGTCCGGGACAGCCAGGGCTACACAGAGAAACCCTGTCTCAGAAAAAAAAAATCAGGAATGTAAAGTCCATACCTAAACATAGTAAAAGCAATATACAGCAAACCAGTAGCCAACATCAAACTAAATGGAGAGAAAATTGAAGCAATCTCACTAAAATCAGGGACTAGACAAGGCTGCCCACTCTCTCCCTACCTATTCAATATAGTATTTAAAGTCCTAGCCAGAGCAATTAGACAACAAAAGAAGGTCAAAGAGGATACAAATTAGAAAAGAAGAACTCAAAATATCACTATTTGCAGATGATATGATAATATACTTAAGTGACCCCAAAAATTCCACCAGAGAACTCCTAAAGCTGATAAACAACTTCAGCAAAGTAGCCGGATATAAAATTAACTCAAACAAATAAGTAGCCTTCCTTTACTCAAAGGATAAACAGGCTGAGAAAGAAATTAGGGAAATGACACCCTTCACATTAACCAAAAACAATATCCAATATCTTAGTGTGACTCTAACCAAACAAGTAAAAGATCTTGAGAAGAATTTCAAGTCTCTGAAGAAAGAAATTGAAGAAGACCTCAGAAGATGGAAAGATCTCCCATGCTCATGGATTGGTAGCATTAATATAGTAAAAATGGCCATCTTGCCGAAAGCAATCTACAGATTCAATGCAATCCTCATCAAAATTCCAACGCAATTCTTCATAGAGTTAGAAAGAACATTTCACAAATTCATTTGGAATAACAAAAAACCCAGGATAGCAAAAACTTTTCTCAACAATAAAAGAATATCTGACCTCAAGTTGTACTATAGAGCAATTATGTTTTTTAAAAAACTTCATGGTATTGGTACAGTGACAGGCAGGTGGATCAGTGAAATAGAATTGAAGACCCAGAAATGAACCCACACAGCTATGGTCACTTCATCTTTAACAAAGGAGCTAAAACCATCCAGTGGAAAAAGGACAGCATTTTCAACAAATGGTGCTGGTTCAACTTGTGGTCAGCATATAGAAGAAGGCAAATTGATCCCTTCTCATCTCCTTGTACAAAGCTCAAGTCCAAGTGGATCAAGGACCTCCACATAAAACCAGATACACTGAAACTAATAGAAAAGAAAGTGGGGAAAAGCCTCAAACACATGAACACACAGGAAAAGTTCCTAAACAGAACATGAATGGCTTATGCTCTAAGATCAAGAATTGACAAATGGGACTTCATAAAATTACAAAGCTTCTGTAAGGCAAAGGACACTATCAATAGGACAAAATGGCAACCAAGAGATTGGGAAAGATCTTTACCAATCCTACATCTGATAGAGGCCTAATATCTAATATACATAAAGAACTCAAGAAGGTAGACTCCAGAGAACCAAATAACCCTATTAAAAAAAATGGGGTACAGAGCTAAACAAAGAATTCTCAACTGAGGAATACCGAATGGCTGAGAAGCACCTAAAGAAATGTTCAACATCCTTAGTCATTGGGGAAATGCAAATCAAAACTACCCTGAGATTCCACCTCACACCAGTCAGAATGGCTAAGATAAAAATTCAGGTGACAGCAGATGCTGGCAAGGATGAGGAGAAAGAGAAACCTCCTCCATTGTTGGTGGGACTGCAAGCTATTACAACCACTCTGGAAATCAGTTAGCATTGTTATGCATTTTTTATCTTCAAGAAAAACATCAAATCTTAAATGACAGAAATGTAAAATAAGCTTTTGAATAGAAAAGAAAATTTAAAAACACAGCCAGACTCTCACATACGCTAACTCCTGGATAACATAGCTGGATTCCCACAGTCCAAATAGCAGCACTATGTCAGCCTATGAAAGGGCATACTAGGCAACGAACACACACAAAAAAATATTCAGTACAGACCTCTTTACAAAGTAAGACTAAACATCATCTCAAATCAAGTCCAGATAAATGAATAATCCAAATGCGTAAAAACTTAATAAGACTTGCCTTTACCCTTGTTCCATTGTCAAGAAGAAGTTTCTCAATTAAGGGTAAATGTACATCTTTATTTAATAAATAAGTAAAACGAAAGAACAAACTAAAGAAAGCATCACATAGAAAAAAAATCCCTGAGGCCATAGTTGAGAGCAATTAAAACTTTTCACATTGCAAACTTAGACAAACACTGCTGCCAAATATTCTCAGTGACATTAAATCTCAGGGCAGAGAAATAACATAAAACTAAGGGAAAACAATGGCATGTAATGGTCCTGATAAAACTCGTTATGTAAAGACTAGCTGATATGAGCCTTAAAAGCTTACAGTCACATATAAACACATTGAGTTCTGAGATCTCAGTTTCTCCACTCAGTAAAACCAAGTATCACTGGGAAAAACTGGACAGGAGCATTGGCATGATGGGGCAAACCTAGAAAATAATACAAAAAAAAAAAAAATGTTAAAGTGTTCAATGAATAAGGATAGGGTGAATGTATACAAGAACCATCTTTAAGACATTTATACTGGGGAAAGGAATGAAGAGTTGGCTCAGTGTTTAACAGTACTTACTGCTCTTTAAGAGGATCTCTATAAGTTTAAGGTCAGCCTGGGCTACATAGATTAGATAGATGATAGATAGTAAATGGATAGATGGATAGATAGATAGATAGATAGATAGATAGATAGATAGATAGATAGATAGTAGATAGATGATATTCTAGTTAGTTTTCGTTTTAACTGTCAACTTGAGATAGATGCAGAATGTTCCAGTTAGTTTTAACTTGAGACAACACAGAGTTGTCGGACAAAGGAAACTTAATTAAGAGATGTCCCAGATCGAATAGGCCTGTGGGCATATCTCCAGGAGATCCTCTTGATTGTTCAGTTGATGTGGGAGGGCCTGGCACACTGAAGTAGCACCATTGCTGGGCAAGTAGACCTGCCTGAAATGTGTAAGGAAGCTAGCTAAGCATGACCCTTCAGATGAGCCAACAGGCAGTGTTCCTCCATGGTTTCTGCATTGGCTTCCCTCAGTGATGCACTGTGACCTGGAATTGTAAGTCACACAAGCCTTATCCTCCCCTGGGCAGAGTCGCTTCTGGGTAGAGTGTTTTGTCACAACAACAGAAAGCAAACTAGAAAAAAAAAAAAAGGATAATACAAAAATACCTGTATATCCAAATGTGGAGTTTAATAAATTACTCTCTAAGCAGTGCTAACAGGCATCTAAAATGCCCTTAATTTATCTCTCTGAGGAAGACAAAGAGGACAACGAGAGGAGGGAAGGTGGTAGCAGCACAAAAGAGAAAGACCTGCCATTCCCTAAACATAGTTCTCCATGCCAAGCACTTCATATTCATCAATTCATTTAATCCATACAATTCTAGAGTTTTCAGAGGAGAAATTTATAGCTTAGAAAAGTTTATATAACTTCCTCAATGTTACATAAGATCAAAGTCATTGCGTTTTGTTGTTAGTATTTGATTTTTGTTGTTTGTTTGGGGGAGTTGTTCGCTTGTTTGCACTATAGTAGTATTATATGCCACTAATGTATTATAAGCAAGCACTCTACCATGGGCCACAGCACCAACCATTGGTCCTGCTTCAATCTGAGAACTTGCATTTTATCTGATTTAAAATTCTTGTAAGACTGAAGAGAGAGCCTGACAACATTAAAACAGTACAGGAGGGACAGCAAAGCAGCTCAGAAGACAAAGGGCTATATTCACCCTGAGTCCCAGGAATCACAAAGTAGAAGGAGAGAACCAAGTCCTGCAAGTTGTTCTCTGGTCTCTACATGCACAGTGTGTCACTAGCATACCCAAAACCACCTGCATAAGAAGTGGAAACTTCCGGTTTCTTTGGAAAGTCGGTTATGTCAAATGATGTTTTGCTGGGGCCCACGGGTGAAATGTTTTGCTATAGCAGACACATGAAAGGACATGTGATGAAGGAGTATAAACATGACCCCACAGACTGTGGGAGAGAAGCATTGGTTTGCTTTGGTCTGCCTCACTGTTCTTTGCTAATAACACACATATATTGGCTCACCTTACATTGCATTGCTGAGCTCTGCTTGTGAGGACTCCAGACAGAAACCCACCAAAGAATTTCTCTGAGATTCCTGCAAGGTTCCTGAAGCTTCTTGCCTCCAGCTGGTTTGTGAACCTTGTGGTTTCTTCAGGATTGCACTACAGCTGCTGACTTCTGCGTGGTGTCTGCCTGCCAAGAGGACTGGATTGCAGCTGCTGATTCATACTTGGTGTCTGCTATGGTACTGAACTGCTGATATCCTGACAACAGAGATTGGACTTGCCCCCAAAGAAATATTTCTAAACAGGTCTACTTCCCCAGTGTTCTAATAATTCTTCTCTTCCACTACCTGTGGTCAGTGGTGGGCTAGAAGAGCAGTTGAGTGTTTATTAAAATAGGCTGCAAAACTTTATGTCAATATATATACACACACACATATATATGCATTCATACATAAAAGCATGGTTTTTAAAAACATAATAAGGCAATTTTAGGCCTCTCAATGTTTCTGAACTTTACAGCAACAACAGGAGTATCATTCGATAAGAATACAAGAGTAAAGCTATGAAGAGAGTAGGGAAACATGACCAAAGTTGCTCCCCAAATTTATTTCCTAAAGAAAACTTCAGGAAGGAAATGAGCATCCAACATGGGAACCAGGAGAGAGTTGTTTCATTTCTAGTAAATTATCCACATAATTTTATTCCACTAATGCAGATTCAACAACTACCAAGAAAAACAGTGGCCTTTTGGAAATACCATTAATGGCCAACGGTAACAGGGCTCAACTTCTGCATGGCACACAATTTTGCTAAGCAGATTCTAGCATTTCCTTGGTCAAGCAGGAATGAACAAAGGTTTTCAGTGGTGCTACTTTGGCAATCAATTGTTGTTTCATTCTGAGCCTGAAAGATCTCCCTGACTCCACTGACAGAGATTTCTAATGGCAAGGGTCTTTATACTGGTGACTCTGTCCCTCTTCCAGCTATTCATTTAAAACCTTTCTTAAGCCCTGGGCATCATCAGCATACCAGCTTCCTTCTGCTCTATTCTCTGGGGCAGATCAAAGGCCCACAATGTTATTATTTTTCTCACCCAGATCTACAGGAAATACTAGCAAGACTACAGTGGCTTCCCAAACCACAGTCCTCCAGACATCCTCTAGCTCTCTAAATATCTTGGGCATGAATCACATATCAATCTACTTACTCACCAAGCTCCGGGAAACAAATTCTAAATCCTCCCAGAAGTTCCAATAAGGTCTTTTCCTTTCACTTGAAATGATAAATTCTATTCAACTATTTCTTTGCATATGATAAACATTTGAATAAAAGGATAAAAAAGTAGAAACTATAAATATTTGATTGGAAAGTTTTTAAGTTAAAAATGATTATGGTTGTTCGCACCAAATTTAACAATAATAATATTACACAGATATGACAATACTGTACAAATGAAAACTTTTGTTTTTTTTAATTATTTGTACTAAGTACATGATAAATACCAAGAGCAAATCTAACACAGATTTAGTATCCCTGATGACTCCAAGACTCTAGAATAAAAACTGGTTCATGTACCACCAGTATAAGAAATGTGACCCTATTTCAATATCTTCTTCATGGTTTCAACCAAGTGAGCACTAGAGGAATCTGAATTAGCTTTTAATGTCCTCTTGCTTAAAGTCAGATGATGTCAGAATATTTTGTATTGGGAGACTCAGTTCAGGCTCAAAGTTCCTATGCAGGTACTCCAAAAATAAATAATGTGTACATTACTACACTGGAATGAACAACTAAGAGGAGAATGGCACTGTTTCTTCTAAATGAATACTTCTATGCATTTGCAACATGGTACCAAGGAAAAGCAATTCTGCGTTGCTTTGTGAAAATGACACTTAGAGCAGCTTCCACTTAGCCCTAAGCTAAGAGGGCAATGAAATGATGGGAAGCTCAGAAGTTTTTCTCTCCACATGCAGCTTGAATTGAGCCATGTTTCCTCCACTGTCACTCAGGGGCTCTCCCTGAGCCTGATGTTTGATGGCCTAAGACTATGCAGTAACAGACTGATTACAAAATCATGAACCAATACCAGATTTACTCCTGATAAAGTCAAGTTAAAGTTATAATGGCAGATTTATTTCAAATGAAAGCTGACTTTCTAGCCAGACACAAATACATTTCTACAATGCTAGGGGAATATCATTACAGTCAGAAAGGATACCAGAGTATCAGGAGTAATTCTAATGGTTGAGCATGGTGGTACAAGCCTTTCATCATAGCATTCGGGAGGCAGAGATAGGCAGATCTCTATTTAATGGCCAGCCTGGTCTATAGAGTGAGCTCCAGGAAAGTCAAGGCTCCCTCGTGAGACCCTGCCTCAAAAAGAAAGTAGTAATCTAAATCCTGTATTAACTTGACAGCAAGCAGTCAGTCCTCTTGCTTGTTCTCAAGATCCCCTCAAATACCTATGGAGAAATATGATGAAGATCAAGCTGGTCAAAGGCAGCAGAGATAGCATCACATGCCACAATCACTTGAAAATTTCCGAGAAAAGCATCATGGAAGCAAAGGACTAAGAAGTACATTCTTTAGTGGCAAGTCATGTGTTTACTCTGACTCAAAAGAGTGTATGCTGCCCTCAAATGAGTTGAGGAATTTTTTTTCCTCACAAGCTCCTAGTCTAAGGAAAACCAGCTCAAGCTTGATGTGGATTTGCTCTCTTTAACTGGGCCTTATTAAGTGACACTTTTCATACTGAAGGGAACAAGAGATTTAGAAGTCTATGAGAAAATTTATATCAAAAGAAAATTTTAATGAGAAATCTTTGCATGTCTGCTTTAAGGTGTTACAAGCAAGGGTTTGGAGAAGGTTGTTGTTTGTTTTTATTTGTTTTTTTTTTTTCATTGTCACCTTGTTGTTTTACTTTGGCTGTTTGATGCTCATTCTGAACATGGAGTAATAGAGCGGCCCTGCCAATCACTATTATTCTAATCCATAATGACAGATCTTTTCATGTACAGTCTATATGGGCAAGGCTTGCTTGTTACATGTGCTGAGTCAATCTTGCCTGTTTACCTGACTGAGTTGAAAGGTACCTAAAAGATATTAAAATACACCTCTAGGTATCCCTATGAGGGTATTTCCAGATTAACTAATGATGGCCTGCCTTCAATATGCACAGCCTACCCTTTAGGCTGGGTGTAGTGTAATACAAAGGAGAAAGGAAAAGACAATAAACATTAATGTTCCCCTCTCTCTCAACTCGTCCTCCTCCATACACACACACACACACACACACACACACACACACACACA
>JADRCD010220134.1:0-18527 GCA_019843815.1 Montemys delectorum
TTTTTTTTTTTTTTTTTTTTTTAATGCACGAAGTCCACCAGATTAAATGAGCTGCAGGAAGACAATACCTCTCTCTAAGAAAAGTGAAGCTTGTTATGAAGCCAACTTTGTCCTAAATCTGTCTGGTGCCAGCTCCTTCCCTGTACTGATTTCTGATGCTTCCACAGGGTTGGGCTGAGCAACCATCTACTTATCTATTAGCAAAACAACAGAGAGATCCAGGGACACTTTTCAAAATCCAGGGCCTTGTGTTAGAAAGAGAAAGGCTGGGATAGAAGGTCTCTCTTCCGGAATTTAGATATCAAAGGGGGAACAAGGGTACTCCCATCCCTGTTTTGTACCAAGACATCCTAAGATGTGGAACATTCTTGTTAAGGTTTAACCACAAGAAGAGCAAAGCCCAGGAAACCTAACAGGACCACTAATGGCCTTTCTACGTACCACTTCCTAAGACCAGGAGAGATACTCACCATGAGCTACAGGAGTTGCTCGCTCCCCCTGACAAGGCCAAGAATGACGGGCCCGGTACTGGAGCTGAGTATTCCAAGAACACTTACTTTTCATCTCTGGTTTTGCCTTTCTGGGAATAAGTGCCTAGAATCTTAGTCAGGCTCAAATATCACCTCCATAGCAAACTGGAGGCACCTCTTCTTGCTGGTCCCTGGCTGGAGTTTGATGGGCACTCAGTCTGCAGAGTTCTTCTAGTGAATTCTGCCTCTTCCGTACAGACCTGATAGCCATGTCTCTTTACAAGGCTACTTCTCCTGTGAGGCTCTGGGGCATGTGGAGGGTGGGTGTACAAGAGACAGATTTCCCTGCAGGTAAATGAGGAAGGAAGCCTGCTGACAAAGCCTTCTTGCAGGAGAGGCAAGAGGAGGAAGAACTGTCAGTACCTGGTGCAAAGAGGGAACTCCTCAAATGCTTCCTTGTTCCAAGCTGTTGTTCTGTAGAGAAAGAGGGACTCTATACCACCTATGGGTGGCTGTGGACCAGGTCAGGGGACCACATTGCAGACTGACAGTGGCTTTTCCATTGGTGAGAAGCGTAAGAAAAAGATGAGGAAAGAAGTGAAGATTTCAGCATCAAAAGATGGTACTGTAAAGAGGAGGAAGAAGAGGGAAGGGGGAGAGGGGAGGAGAAGGCTGGAGGAGGATTCAGTGAGCAAGCCCCCTCCAACCAAGCCTGAGGCACTGGGTTCAGCCCCAGAGTGCGAAAGAAGATAGAACACATGGGATGCTGAGAACATAGAAATAGCAGACACAAGTAACACCAAGCTGCGATCAGGTGGGTTGTTCCCTTGAGTGGAGAATCACCAGCAGCAGCCGGACTTGAGTTCATTGTGTGCATCATGAATGAGGACTCAGGTTAGTAATCTCGGTAAGGAGTGGGTGTCTCTGTGGGGGAATTCTCAGGCTGCAGTATTCTGAGATGAGGAAGCTGTGGTCAGTACTTTCTGTACACACGCATTTTAGCTAAAGGTCAGCCATTTGTCAACATCTGTACTCGGACCAAAGGATGACCTTGCCTTCCCCACAGTCTGAGACGTTGGCATTCTTTTTCTTTTTTCGTTTTTTTATTTATTTTTATTTTTTATTTTTTATTTTTTGGTTTTTCAAGGCAGGGTTTCTCTGTATAGCCCTGGCTGTCCTGAAACTCACTCTGTAGACTAGGCTGGCCTCGAACTCAGAAATCCACCTGCCTCTGCCTCCCAAGTGCTGGGATTAAAGGCGTGTGCCACCACCACCCCGGCGGACGTTGGCATTCTTGACGTGGCTGTGCTGGTGTCAATAATTCACAGTCACTAACTCAGGACTTCATCGGCTCCCCACAAGAGACTAGGAGGTGAAGGAGGAGGAAGAGAAGAGGAAAGGGGAGCGGGAAAAGCAGAGAGGAGAAGGAGACTTTGGGAATCTTGTTTTGCACTTAAGAAATTTAGAAGTTAGGCTGTTCTTCAAGATAAATTCTCTGACCCCAGGCTTTTCCATAAAGAAGGACAGGTCTTGTAGGTCCACCTTGGGGCTGAATGGCCTCTGGTACCCTTTGGAAGGGTCCACAACACTGGCAAGAGCACTTAGACACTTAGACTCTTCCAATACATAATGAATGTATTGGAAGTTACAGCCCATCATCATAGTAGCCTGGTAGTATAACCTCACCTAGGGAGAAGGATCAAGAATTCCCTTATCTGAAGAGAGGTTGTTATCCCACGAACCAAAGACAGGAAAAACAGCCCCCAAGGACAAATGTCTTTAGAGCCCTATGTGTGTCTTATGATAGTTGTTTTGGTTTCTTTGGTCTCTTTTTGTTACTTTGCTAAGCAAAGACTTTACATTTCTAGCACCCCATGAAAGATACTATATCTTTTCCCTTTGGACACACTTAGTGTCAAATAGCACCCGGAGCACCCTGCTTCCCAGCTTGAGGAAACCCTGCAGCCAGGACAGTGCCTTCAAATGATTGTACCATGGTTCATAAGTAGAGGCACCACCCCTTGGTGAGATGATCAGAGAGAGTCTGGCACCCTGGGGGTGGGAGGCAGGGGCTGGGAAGCTGCCAGTTCAGCTCCCTTCCCTGAGGCTCTTGCTGTGGGAGGCAGCACAAGAGTTGGAGGGCCTGGGCCAGATTCGGGAAGATAAGGGTTATGACTGCACGCAGACACAGGTCTAGGCAGAGAATCATTGGCCTATGGACTCGGGGAGACCCCAGAATTGGTGCAGCTGCAGTACTTTACCTTCTCTGATCTCAAGTTCCCTGCCAGATATCAGCAATTGCCACGCTGTGTGGGTGGGGTGGTTGGTGGGGCTGGCAAAGGTGTTCTTGCTGGAAGGGGATGGTGATTAACCTGCCAGGCAAGATGGCACGAGGGAGGCCTGCTGCAGGTCCTGTGTCACAGCTGTCGTGAATGCACGAAAGCCAATGCCCCAGGTCGCACATTCCTTAAGGACAACCTCCAGAGGCTGATTTAGCATCTTTCTGGTATAGAGTCAGTGATAACAGAACTAAGTAAGCATCCTCAGAGGATGGCAGGTCTAACCTGCTGCTGGTCTTGGGAAAGTCACCCAAGACTCTGTGATACCCAAGAGTTTCCTAGAAGCTTCTGGTCTCCTAGGGCAGCTAAGGAACACAGGGTTAACACAGAGATCTGTGGCCCTATTGATGAAATGGTCCTTTTCCCTTTCCTTGTGGGTATAATGCACAAAAGCTGGAGCCCGAGCAGCATCGTCATCGATGTAGGAAATATGTTTTGAGACTCTCAGTCCGTATTGGAGGACTTTGGTGCTTTTTTACCATCTCCTTTTCAGACTTTTTCTGAGATGGAGAAATTAATTTTTATCTTGTTTATGGCAACATTTCATTGTTTCTATCACTTGCATCAAATGCAGAAGCTAATGACTAGAAACAGTTTCTAGCATGTTGGGAAGGCATGGCCAGGCCTGGAGGTGTGCTGGAGTGAAATGTGCTGCCACTCCTGTAGAAGAAAAGATCAGGAATCCTCCAAGGAATCTCACCTGTGGCTGAGATTATGCATGATAGGCAGTTGCTCTACCACCAATCCATGGTCAGGCCCAGGATTCTAGAACCTTAAGATCTCAAAAAAAAATAAATAAATAAAAAAATAAAAAAAAAGGAGAAAGGATCTTTGATTTTTCTAATTGAAAGATTAGTCTTAGTTAGAATTTCTATTGTTGTGAAGAAACATCATGACCATGGCAAGTCTTATAAAGGAAAACATTTAATTAGGGGCTGCTTATAGATGAGATGTTTAGTTCATTCTGATCATAGTAGGATCATGGTGCTGGAGAGGCAGCTGAGAGTTCTATATTGAGATCTGCAGACAGCAGGAAGAGAGAGTGACACTGGGCCTGGGTTGAGCGTTAAAACCTCAAAGCCTACCCCTAATAACACACTTCCTCCAATAAGGCCACACTCACTCCAACAAGGCCACACCTCCTAACAGTGTCACTCCAGTGCTCTTATTGGGGCTGTTTTCATTCAAATGACCACAGTAGGGGTCTGAGGAGATGGCCCAGTGGGAAAGACTACTCGCTCTGCAGACATGAGGACCTGATTTCAAGTTGCCAACACTCATGAGTTGGCTTGGACACCTCTAACCCCAGCACTGGCCAGAAGCAGATTCTGTCCCCAGATAACTTATCAATAGAGATGGAGATATTAGCTGATAGAAATTTTGGCCAGGTGTCATGGGTTCATTGAGACAGGAGGATTGCTTGGACCCACTGGTTATCCAGTCTAGCCAAAACAGTGAGCTCTAGGGCCATCGAGAGACCCTGTCTCAAGGGACTAGTGTGAGGAAATCTAGAACAGGACTCCCTTCTTGGTTGTCTTCCCTTGACCTCCCTCTGTGCGAGGCTCACAATACAGAAACTATCAGTTGGATATAAAATAGTTGCTTTTGGTGTGGCTGGTAGGGCAAGAAACACGAAGACATTTTCTTCCTTCTCTTTCCCCCTCTAATTTCAGTGGTTGAGAGGTAAAGGCAAGAAGATCAGGAGTTCAAGGTCAGCCTTGGCTATAAACAATTTTGAGATCAGTCCCTGGCCTACGTGAGACCCTATTTCAAAAGGGAAGAAAGGGAAGGAGAGAGGGAGGGGTGGGGGAGGAAAAGGATAAGAAGGAGAGAGTAGGTACAAACAATCCAGATCATGACGTCATATATCTATTATGTCATCTATTAGGTGATTATTATGTTAAAGATATGGCAGATATGAAGATGGCCAGATATGGACTCTTTCCCCAGACCACTTTTCAACACCAGTAGAGAAGAGATGAACTGACAGAAGATGAGCTGAGACATTTTGGCCAGCCAGGTGTTGCGGAATTACACACAGAGATGCTCCTCCTACTAAGTGTGTCTCAGAGAACTTTCCAGAGTTTTGTCTGTGAGCTGCAAGGTTTGCAGGAATATGGGTGTGACTTCTAGTGTTCTTGCTTTCTCTACAATACCAGCAAGATGTCTCCTCTGCTCAGAGAGATTAGTGTCTCTCTCCAAGAAGATGAGAATATTAAGCCATAGAAAATGCAAGTGGCTCTAGACAGCTTATGGTCTAAATCTAAAGTGGGGGAAGACAAAGTGAGCCCAGGTTCTTACTAAGATAGAATTAGATCGGAGGCACGATGTGACATCTTAGCTCAGCTCCTGGAGTCCTTCAATCCTAAAAGCCTTACAGTCCATGAGAACGCTGTGCTGTGGCCATGGTCAGGAATCTGGACATACAGGAAGTCACAGGAAGGTGGCTGTCAGGGGCACTAGAAGAGGGTGCGGCCTTGCCCGTATCTCTCGGCCATACCTACTTTTTCTGTTCTTTTAGTCTCTTTCCAAGGTCTTAGAAGAATGTCAAAGTGCAGGGGATGACCTAACCTGAGTGACAAGTGCCACACTGCAATCAGATGAAGGGATGTGTGTGGCGGAGGAGGTAGTGTGGTAAATGGCAGCCTGACCTGAATCAGGCTGTGGGCACTACTGGAGCCAGCCTCGGAGGAGGTCTCCTGCACACTGTGTGCACATGTATGTGCAGGAGGAGTGTGTTGTCACCACCCTAGCTTCTTTCCTCTTCTATCTCTTATTAAAAACAAACAAACAAACAAATAATTTGCTGTGTTCATACTCCTGTGCGTGTGTACCCATGACTGCACAGGTGGCTTCTGATGTCTTGCTCCATTGTTTACCTTATTATTTTTATTGTTTTATTTATTGTTTGTTTGTCGAGATTTGTCTCACTATGTAGCTGTGCCTGATCTGGAACTCCCTATGGAGACAAGGAGGGCTTTAAACTCACAGTGATCTGCTTGCCACTGCCTCCCAGGTCCTGGGACTAAAGGCATGGGCCACGACATGCATCTTATTTTTGAGGCACGGTCTCTCACTGGACCTGGGCCTTGCTATTTCAGTTAGATCCGCTGCCCTTTAAAGCCTTGGAATCCTTTTATCTCCACAATCCCAGGACTAGGGTGACAAGCATATGCCATCCCAAGCAGCTTGTCTGTGGGTGCTTAGAGTCCTAGCTCGGGTGCACAGAAAGCGCTTTACCCATTGAGTCAGCTTCAGGGCTCATTCCCCTCTGTTTCTTGCCCACGGAGAACAACCAGACTCATGACTTGCTAACATGGAAGTTTATCTCCAGGTCTAGACTTCTTTTGAAGCTATCGCCATGCCAAGAGGGGTTTTAGGCCATGGTTAAATTAAAAGTAGAGAGATGTAGATCTTGGTCAGGGAAGGTCAGAAGGAAAACAGAAATGTTCCTGCCTTCCCTTGCAAGTAGACACATCATACACCAGGACCACAATTCACAACGCCTTCATTTCTCCATGAAGAGCCTGTCAGGGGCGAGGTAGGGAGTGCCAGGTTCTGTGCTGTTCTTTTAAACCCTTTAAACCTTGGCCTGGAAACAGGAAGTTTATTTGGCCCCCTTTACCTGTCCAGGGCACTTGCTATCTACCTGGAGGCACAATCTGCTGTTTGTAATATCACAGGCCGTTGCTGTGGAGACAGTGACGTTTGAACACATCAGCCTGCTGGCTGTTAGGAAGAGAACAGTTTGTCGAGATGGGGCCCCCGGGTATAAATAAATACATTCCAAAGCAACAGGTGAGCTTCAGAGCAGCCAGCTCTCTGGTTTCTGCTGAAACATTCCTACCATTAAGCAAACATGGGAGGAAGCACAAACATGTCTAGAAGAGAAATATGGAGCCTATGGGTTCCAGGGCTGGCTGTGGCCATGCCTCTGCTAGCCTGTGTGGACCTGGGCACTTGGCTTCCCCTCTCTGTGTCTTAGGTGAGTAGCATCCCTTGCTCACCACCTCCATCAACTTGGCCTCTAGGTAGGATTAGGCAGGATGGATGTGATTGGAAAGGAGAGGGACAGAGTCTCATTCCTGGAGTCTCCACCGTGAAGAGCACAGGAGAAATGTGTGCCTTGTCAGCCAGCCATCCCTTATTAATCCTCTATACTCCAGGGCATTTTCTGCTTACTGCAGAAGAAAGTTCAAATGACCAGAGCTCTTGATTTGGAAGGAACTGGGCAGGTGACATGGCTCACAGAGCTTATGCAGTTTTGATACTGCTGGGTTTCCACGAAAAGTCAGATATCTGGCATAGCCAATGTATCTCAGGTTGTAATCTGCTAGCTTATTAATAGCCGGCATTAATATGGGGTTCATCTCTCGCAAGCCTAAATCATCTTGTTTCCAACCTTTTGGTCAACGTAAATCCGACAGACCAACATTAATATTTTGATTTACACCGAAAGTCAAAAGTGTACCTAGAATATATGTGCCTTCCATTCACCACTGCAACCAGCACAGTTGTGTACAAGACGCACATTCAGCAGCCGCTCCATGACTTAGCATCAACATGCTCAAGGCCGGTGCATTTCTATCATCGAGGTCTCACACTAGAAAAAGAGCAGAAATCTTTCCTGCCTTGTAAGTATCCCAGGCTGACAGGGACCAAGCAAGATGCTATGGCTTAGACAATCTTTATGTACAGCATCTAGTGCCAGCTATCATTCTCAGTAATCTCTTACCTAGGAGGAGTGGCCGCACAATCAAGTACGCAGCATTAAAAGATTTCTAAAATGTCTTTGGGGCAGAGATTAGCATCAGCCACACACATGGGGGCTGCATGCCCTTTCAGCCTTTCCAGGCTACGCACAACTCCCAGGCCCTCAAGGGCATGTGGATTCCCAGTAATTACACAGAGAAGCATAGCCTAGAACCAGGGAGAGGAGAGATGTCATCATCAGGGCCAGTGCTTGCTTTGTGGTCTCTCCATGCCCGGGCTGTATCTATAGGGCTGTGGGTATTTGCTATAACGGAGGGAAATGAACTCCAAACATCAAACAGCCCCAGCCTGCACCTCTCCAAAGTTTACTCTTTCATCTCTGCAGCAAACCCAGCTCCTAGGTAGTGAGCACTTTGGGGACCTCCCACCTGGAAGCTTATCTGAAACTTTCCAAAGAACTCCATGTCCTTGCTGTGTGCAACATGGGCCCTTGTTTGGGTGTTTCAATAGGTTTTTGTTTTTGTTTTGTTTTGTTTTGTTTTGTTTTTTCTGTTCTAATCCCTCTTTATGTAGTCAAGATATTCTGCTCCAGGTGGCCCAAACTGACTTTACGTATTGCTGTAAAGTATTTGTGTTGTCTTAAGGGTGGAGGGAGTCATGTTTTATGATCAGCTAGTAACTCAGGCCTCATCAATTTGTTGATGTGCCTGTATCCTTTGGGCATGTGAAAGCATTCTCTTCAGGCATTCCCCTCTATATTCCAATGGCTTGACATATCAGCTTTGAAAGTGGCCAATTGGTAAATCAAATTCTTTTGTTTATCAGATGAAACGGTGAGGGTCAGAAAACCTCAGAGACAAAGGGCTTCCCAAGGTTGGTGGGAAACTATTATTCTGGGAGCAAAGAGTTTTATTTCCTAGAGTTTTTGAAGACAGGAATGCAGGAAAACGCCACCATTAAAACTGCTTAGAATACAGGCTGTAGGGTTACATAACAGGGGCCCCAGGGAGGTGGAAAAAACAAACAAACAAACAAAAACAACGGACCGTGACACAAATGGACACAGGTCCTCTCTCGGTCGGTTGGTAGGTTTCCCTCACAGGTCCCCTCTCAGATAGTCCGTGGGTTTCCCTCACTGTGGTGCCATTCGCAGCTGCTCCTCTGAACCCGGACTAACTGAGCAGTGTCTCTCTCAAGGCTGGTGTGTGTCCCGCCTGCCCTCTCTGCCCAGAGGAGCCCAGGTTTCCTGAGCCTGGCCTCTTCTCACAATTAGATATGGTTCTGTGGGGGAGATAAAGAGGGGTGAGAGGCCCTGAGAGGGGAGAGGAAAGGGGGGAGGGTCTCCTTTTCCCAGGAAACAATCTCCATCGTCTTTGAAAGCTATTAAGAAGGAATTACCATGTAGAATTCAAGTTCATTCCAACACATGGTGGGTCCAGCCAAGCGAGGGGGGTGGGTGGCACTTTCTGACCAAGGACTATGACCTCAACTGTCCATCACTGAAGTGTAGAAATTGACCACAGATAGGTCCTTCTATCTTGAAGGGAACTATAGGAAAAAGGTAGCTTAGAGAGATGGACTAAGGAAGTATGTATATGATTTTTTTTTTAAATAACCCAAAGATTAATTTATGGTCATTGGACAGTAAGTGACAGGACGCCACTGCCCTCTGCTGGAAGCAGTGTCCTCACTGTGGCAGTCCCTGGGTTTTCCTTTGCTTCGGATAAATGGTTTGAAGACTCAGGCAAACAGCTTGCCAATAAATCGCCATCCCTAGGTTTCAGGTGAGTTGCTTGCTCATTCATTCCACAGGCTGCAGGTGAAGTGGGCAGCTGCACACATTCCTCTGAAGGAAGCCTTTCTGCTCCATGCCTCAGTAGTAGCGAGGACCACAGCCTTCCCGAGGGCCACCAACTTCCTTATAGCCAGGTCTAACACTTGAGTTACAGCCTTACACCGGCAAAGTGCAGCTTCTGACCCTCCTGCCTGCCCATAACTCAGGACTCCTAGAACACAGAGTGGGTTCCCTCTTTTCTGTTCAGTATGTGCTGAGCTGCTTTTCACAGAATCTGGAAGTTCAGTTGAAACCACATGCATCAGAATTGTGAGATCCCCAATTCCATATGGGAAACCCATCTGACGGCTCCCATCTATCTTTACGCTATGGAAGCTGTTTACCTCTTGGCTCAGATGCTCATCCTGGCTGCTGGTTCTGAGGAATATGATCAGGGTCTCCCCTTCAATCCCCCACCCCAATATTCTGTGCAGGCTTTCTTTATCCCGGAGCTATTCTAGGTATTTAAAACTTGGTTCTATCTAGAGCTTCTGACACTGGATGCTTTATTTATTTATCTTGTACCATTCCTTAATCTAATTAGACAAAGAACACATCCCTAACAATGTTTTTGGACTAGGTCAAGCAATTCACATGGGTCAACAATTAAAACAATAAAATGGCTTCAAGTAAACTTCCATCAGTCTTGTTACATAGTCTACAACCCCTCTTATTTCTCTTCTTCCCCCTGCAGGAGCCTATCATGGTCAGAACTTTTCGTTCTTTCTCTTGGCATTTTCACAAACATAAGCATGCAAATGTACATTAGTGTTGATTTTCCCTTTAGGCAAAAAGGAAGCATGCTTTGTATTCCACTCTAAAACCTCCCCTGCCCCAGGAAAATACATGCTGGATAATTTTCCCACATCAATATATTTCAAAACTACTTACTTTCATAATGTGATGACATCACAGTTTATTTAATTAGGGTCTTATGGATGGTCCAGGTTTATTTCTATTAGTTAAATAATTTGTTGACTTCTTCTTCCTCCCCTTCTTCCTCCTCTTCTTCCTCCTCTTCTTTCTCCTCTTCTTCCTCCTTCTTCCCAGCCTTCACCATTAATACTGTTTCAAATTATGTCACAGGTGGGTAATAGTGCTTATTATCCAGCACCTAGGAGGTAGGTGCATCAACAGTTCAAGGTCGTCCTCTGACACATGGCTGGAACCAAGCCAACCTGGGCTATTTGAGTCTCCATCTCAAACAACAGCAGCAGCAGCAGCAGCAGCAGCAGCATAAGCCCAGGTGGCTTCCCAGCCCCGAGGATTAAGGCAGTGGTTTGAAACTACTGTCACGGGAGTCAGAACTGCTTGTAAGAAATGCTGGCTGTCGTCTCTTCCTGTGTTTTCTGGTGCAGGCAATGCTCATTCTCTCTTCCAGACAAGATCTAAGGGAGGTGATGGCAAAGGTGAGGGCTTCCCACTGTGGGGACCACGTCCATCAACACAAAAGACAGGGTCGGACTGGAGAGATGCTTCTGTGGGTTAAAGTGCTTGATATGCAAGTATGAGGAACTGGATTTGGATCCCTCAAATGCATGAAAAAACCAGGCATGCTAGAGTGCCCCTGCAACCACACTGCTACAGATATGTAATTTTAATTTTTCAAACCTTATTTTTCATGATGGTTCTTAAATGCTTTAACCTCCCTTTGCTTCCCCCCCTACACCCCCTCCCCAGAGGTAGCGGAAAGCAAAGGATATGGGAGATGTGGACCTGTTTAGAAAGGTTCTTCAGAGCATCTGTGTTGTCTGGAAATCGGCAGTTCAGTTCACAGGTCAGCAGGTAACTTGAGCCACTTGGAAACACTGCACGGATACACCAGCAGTCCAGTTTGGTAGAATCTGGTTAGCAACAGATTAGGTCGAGTCACCTAGCAGAGACAGCTTCTGCTCCAGTCAGCTGGAGGGACCTGGAGGGACACCAGGAGGAGTTGTTGGCTGTGCCTTTCTCAGGGAAGCAAAAATCAGTGAAGACTCGAGACCCACAAGTGTTGCACAGCTTAGCTACACCAGCAAGCCGAGCTTCATCTCCATCACTCCATGGAGTCCTGTTTGTACCCTTCAAACATTACTTATCCTCCAGGTGCCTTGCTTTAGCATGTGCACCCAGTCAGTCCGAGTCCACAGAATCAACAAGGAACTGCAGTGCACCACCAGAAGTTTTTAGTGCGTTTCTCTCTATAGAGTCCAGACAAAAGGAGCTCAACCAGGCAATGTAAGGTGGACCAATATGTATGTGTCGTTAGCAAAGATTCCTTCATTGTGTGTCCTTTCACGTGCTTGCTTTAGCAGAACATCCTCTCTCTTGTGTCAGCTTCAGTGAAACATTCCTTCACAAGTCTGCCTTAGCTTTTCATACCTTTGTCCACTTTAACGAAATGTTCCTACACGTGTTTGCCCAACAAAACACCATCCAACCGACTTTCCAAAGAACGCTTTAAGTTTCCATGGCATAGATAAGTGGTCCCCTTGAGCTCACTGACCAGCTAGTCTACCTGCAGAAGAGATTACCAGGTACAGTGAGAGACTTCAACCCCACAAAATAAGATGGAGAAGTGATTGGCAAGGAAATCCCAAAATTAGCCATTGGACTCCACGTACACCAACATAGGTGAGAGTACATGCATACACATAAAACACATACATACATATAACAGATGTATAGTACAGCACACACACGCACAAGACACACATACAACATGTATATACATATACAACACATATGCATGCAACACATACTTAGACATATACAGCACACACATGCACAGTGTTCCCACAGGGCAGTTGCTATATGCTAAACCACACCAAAAACTTAGTGTAATAAAGCAACAGTCACTTATTATTTTCTCCAATTCTGAAAGTCAGGAGTTGAGGCAGGATTCAGCAGGTCAGGCCTTCTGGCCACATGCTGAAATCTGGGGTCACCTAATTAGCTGTATTCTCCTGGTGCCTGGGCTGAGCTACAAGTCCTAAATTGCATATATGAGTCTGATGCTTGGTTTTCCATGCGCCCTTCCATAGCTCTCTTAGGCTTCTGTGTATGTCATCGAGTTTCTAGATGATCATTGATTTCCTTCTTATAGACCATTGGGATTCTAAAGAAAAGAGACAGGGCTGAACCAGTAGATCAGCAGTGGAGCATTTGCCTGGCATGCAAGAGGCCCTGGGTCCTATTCTTAATACCACAATTTAAAAAAAAAAGAAGGGAAGGACTGAGAGAGAGGGAGGGAGGGAGGGAAGGGAGGGGAGGCAGTGGGGAGAGGCAGAAGCAACCGATTCTCTGATGACCTAGAAATCTAGATGAGTTCTATCAAATCTCTTTGATCAAACCAAGTCACAGCTCAGCAGTAATCCAGAATAAGGGGACCAGATTCTGTGCCTTAACTTAACCCCAGAAACACACACGTGCCCAAAGAGTCAAAACATTGTTGGAGGCTCACTTTGGATACTCCCTAACAGGGGGACAGCTCAGTGAGAGCTGTGGAGAGAGATAGGCACCCTCAGAGTCAGGAGGCTTCCAACGGGCTGAAACCCGCCAATGTGTCTGTAATTGGCTTTCATTTGCATATTGGTGATTAAAGTGTTCAAAAGGCTGTTTCTCTCCTCCAGAAAGCCCCTCTTCTCAATGACCCTGCAAAGTCAGGGGAAGCCCTGAGCTGTCTGCTGTTAGCTAGAGCCAGAGGGGAGGGAGCCTTATTACAGGAGGGGATAAATTTGAAATCTGGATAGGACCCTTGCAGATCTGAGAGCACATTCACTGTCAGAGGTGCACCTAAAAAAATTCAGTACAGGGGCTCAAACACAGGACTGCATACATGTCGGACAAAGGCTCTACCACTCAGACCCAGCGAAGCCCAGTTTGCCGCCTTCGGCATCAAGTTCAGAAGATGCTGTTTACTGGTCATCCCTTCCCTCATCCACGCAAAGGTTCCAAATAATCCAATCCCTTCCAAAGTGGACTTGAACTCTTAGGAGCACGGGAGTGCAGGCAGAGAACACAAGCGCCTCTGGTCTGGATGTCTATTTACTAATGATGATCCATGCCAATGGGCATCTGAGGGGTGCTAAGGGACAAAGAAGATATGGGGTGTGTGATCACAACAAGGTCAGGCTACATTCTGACCTCTAGGTTTGCCCTCAGAGATTCAGGGACTATAGAGGCAGGGAAGGCAAAGGACCCCTCTTGGCAGACATTTTCTGGCTTCCTCTGGGTCAGCAGGCCTGCGGTGACTTGTTAGAAGCCACATTCAGGTGTCTGCATGACACCCCCGGTAGACAGAAAAAGAACAGAGCCTGAGCAGCCAGCCTATGACCAGCATATGTCCTCTCTTCAGCTTTGCACTTGCTGTTGAGAGTGCTGGACACTTAACAGGGCCTCTGGTGCGAATGATTACATACCCCTAAAGGATGGGCCTGCAGGCTCTCCAGCTGATCATCTAGGAAGACGTGTCGCTTGTATCCAGCATCTTTCTCAACTGGCTGTGGCTGTAGAACTAGATGACCTTTGGAACCTCCTGGATCATGAGACTGGGGACATTTCAAAAACAGTGAAAGGGACATGTGACCAATCCTGCATACCAAGGAGCGATGAGACAGCGAACAAAGGGAGACAAACCTGGCCAGTGTGGTGCTTGCCTAGTGGCTAAGGACCAGAGTAGAGCCAAAGGCTTCTATAGGTAAAGTTGGCTTAGAGTTACTGGTTCTGTATTTCTACTTTTTTTTTTTTTTTTTACAGACAGTGTCAGGAGGAGGGGTCAAAAGTATTCAGGACACAGGGCTCCTTGTATCCATACTGTCCTTGCCTGGCCAACAGTAGCCAAATACTAACAGGATACCGTTTGGGGTCCCCCTTAAAATCCACTTTCTATTAGACTGACCCTTCTGTGATGCTACCCCTGCCAGAGAGTATCAGATAGTATCAAAGTGCCATTGATGACAAGATCCCACCCTCATCTCCCAAAGTGGCTGATGAAAGTTATGGAAGAAGTTTGGAAGTCCTCAGAGACGCTGATCAGAAACCCTAGTTCCCCAGAAAGGTGGGAAACACAGGCTGATTCTGGCCCTGAGCAGATGCAGACAGAGTGGAATCCCTTGGGAGGAAGCAGACTGTGCCAGAAGGAGAGAGAAAGCCAGACAAAGAAAGACATCAAGAGAGGGTTGTTCAGACCCCAGAGACTTGAAAGACAGGCCTTTCCCTCCTCGGAGGCCTGAGCCACTGCTGGGAGGTCAGGGGTAAAGGAGACCAGTGAATAGGGCCAAAGGCCTCTGCTTCCCCTGAGAAAGCTCCCAAGATGTGGTGGGACCGGGGACACAACAGGGCTGAGCGGTGGGGGAGCCTCTGAGGGCTGTGACATCGAAGCTGTCTCCAAGGCCTGCTGGGGCAGGGACAGGCATCCCTGATGTGGTCTCCACAGCAGGGCTTTGGCAGCCTGGCCTCACAGCAGCCTGGGCCCCAGCCCCAGCCGTGTAGCCCTGCTCCGATTTTTACACCATGTCTAATCCAATCACCGGCAGATTGCAAAGGCTTTGCCTACCTCCCAGATCGAGAATTCTTGGCCAGCTCCAGTGCTAGCCTCCTTCCCAGCCCAGCCGGCTATCCTCCTGGCTATCCTTGTAAGCCACTATGCAGCTCCACCCCTGCCCCCACCTCCCCTTCTGGGTCCTCGGAGTTAATCCTGTTTGCCTGGTCTGTCAATTTAAACAGCTTTAAATATGCCTCAGCAGGTCTGGGTGGCAGAACCCTGATGCTCCAAAACAGAGGGCTTGCATCAAAGGAGACTGGTGGAACAGGGGCCGGGCTACAAGAGTGTCATTTAAAAGCACAGAAGCAAAGCCTTGTCAGAAGGGGGTATTGGGGTTGGGGCGGGGGTGGGGGTGGGGCACTCAAATGAATTACACAGACGCGAAGCTGAAACAGCATTGAAACGAAGTTCCCAGTGCCAAGTTCAAAAAGAGCTGCGTGAGCAGGTTGCTGGAGTCAGAAGGTGGGGCCATTATTAAGAGAATCTGGAGGGCTGTTCCACGGGATCAAAGTCCAACTGACCCGTCCATCTGGACCAACTCCCTCCTTGCTCTCAGTCAAAAAAGCATTGGAGGGCTGTCTGAGATAATTCAGTGGCTGAGCCCAGAAGACGACCCTGGGAAATGACTGGTTCAGATACTTTGACACCCAGTTCCCGCTCCAGGCTGAGGCTCCTGCCCAGAGATTTTAGCCAGGAGTGGAGAATGTTATCCCTGGGTTCTTCCAACTTTAATACATAAATGAACCCCACTCCCCCCACCCTACCCCTGTGATCTGATTTTTAGAACAGGCAGAATCTGAACTCCAGGGGCTGCAGTGGGACTTGCGATTCTGCACTTTGAGCATCCAGGTGATGCTGATGCCTCCGATCCACAGGCCATACTTTGAGTAGCAAGCAAGATTCTAAACAAAGCCAGGGCATTTGGCTTTGGCCTCAGTCTCCATACCCCTCTCTGAACTTCCTTTAGATCACTGTCTTCTGAGGTCCTTCTCCAGACGGATCAAGGCAAGAGAAACAAAGCAAAGGGCATCTATAGCACATCTCAGAAGGGCAGTTTCCCTACTTCTCCATGAGTGTGGAGGTGCTGAGCTCACCCTGGAACAAGTGTGAGTGAGCCGGGGCTGCTTCCAGGGAGGGCACATAGCCAAGGGTCTCTCTAGAGGAACAGGAAAGTAAGAGAGTGGGTGACGTGACCCTTAAGGAAACTGTCCCAACTCCAGATTCTGTTTTCCTAGGTCATGTCCTTGGCTTTGATAAGGGGAAGGCCTGTCCTCCCTGTGTCTGGGCAGGGAGGGACGCAGGCTGTGGGCTAGGAAATGGTATCTTCAGAGGGCTTGGGTTACAAACAGAGCAATGGGCCTTGGGAAGCAGGGGACAGAAAGGCCATTTGCACGGGGAGTCTAGGCTTTGCTTTGTTTTGACTTCTAGAGACAGGGGCTGTCCCGCTGTCCTCAGATTGCTAGAAAACAGAGACCTCTAACCACAGAGGCATTTAGCTTGCCCTTGAACACACCCAATTGTTTAGACCTGTCCAAACTCCACTCAGTCATTCACAACATTATCCCCACAAAGGGACCAGACCAGGGCCAGGTCAGTCGGACCGGAAAGTCTCGACTTAGAGTCCTTGCTCGAAAAGTGAAAGACAGCATTTGGACATGAAGTGACAAGAGCCACTAGTGCAACATGAAACGTTAGGGAGATGCAACCCAGTTTCTAGGAAGGGCCAGGCCACAGTGCTCCTGGAACACAGGAACACAAGCGTCCGCAGGGCAGTGTGTGGGGTGACTCCAACCACAGCCTGGTTAAGGCGGTGCTGCTCTGCAGCAGCTGAGTGGAGGTGGTCTGCCGTGGGAGAGGCTCCCAGAGGCAGGGGGGCTGGCGAGAGTGTGCATTTATCAAAGGAGTTCAAACCAAAACCAAGTCAAAGCGGAAACAGATGAGAAGTGCAGCCTCACCATGCAGCTGAGATCATTACTAGGAGTTCTACCTCAGTAAGGGTATGAAATGGAAAGAGGCTCTGGCTTTCTGGGTCCTCAGTGCCAAACTCTCAGTCTAGAATGAGTCACACAAGAGAAGAGAGACCGTTAGTCCTGAGGGAAGTCCTGAAGTGCCTGCTTCCTGAACCTACTCCTCTCTACCTTAACAGCTTACCATTTATCAATGAGTTAATAGTAAGGTCAAAAGTTGTGCTCTTTGCCCTTGAGACGTTCGTGTGGAAAAAGAAAAAGTAATTGCCTTAAAAACTCTAAAGCTCAACCCTGAGCACTCATGCAAAAACCAGGCTGTAGTGGCTGGCGTGCACCTGGGTTTCCAGCACTGGGAGGAAGAGGCATGAGGATCCAGGAAGCTTGCTAGTCAATTAGTCTAGCCAAGTGGTGAACTCCAGGCTTAGTGAGCTATTCTGTCTAAAAAGACAGGGTGGAGAACAATTGAAGAAGATACCAACTACAACGTCTAGCCTTAGCTGGAACACACACACACACACACACACACACACACACACACACACACACACACAAGCATATACCCTAACACAGATGAATATATCCTGTTTGTTTATTTGAGACAGTGTCTCTCTATGTAGCCCTATCTGACCTAGAACTCACCATGTAGACCAGGCTGGCCATAAAAATCAGAGATCTATCTGCCTCTGCCGGGTATTTGCTGTCATGCCTAGCAATATAAAGATTTTAAAGGAATAAAATGTTAAGCTAGATGACAATTTCTTGGTTATTCTATAAACTTTTAGTTTAGTTTTATTCTTTAAGATTTATTTATCTTTTTTTGTGTATGTTTGTATGAGCATAATGAGTTTATGTGCACCATGTACCCAGTGAGTTTAGAGGGCATGTGGTCCTCTGGCTCCAGAGTTACAGACAATAACAAGCTGTTGTGTAAGTGGTGGGAATTGAACTCAAGTCCTTTACAAATATTCTTAACCCTTGGGCCATCTCTCCAGCTCTGTATAATCTTTTGCATCTCACTTTATAGTCAATACGTATAACAATGATGTCATTCACAGGGAATTGGGAGAAAGCAAGGAAGGTTTCCCACAGATCCCAGTAAAGTATGGGTGGTGCAGGAGCACTGTTAGATTCCTGAATGCTGGCCTTGTCCTCTCCTAAGGAGAGCAGCAAGAGACTTGCCCTTCTCATCTTTTTTGGTAAAGCTCAGGATTTGAGTGTATGTCAGATGTAGGGAAGCTTTGGTAACCATAAAATGGCTGCTTTCTTTGCTTGTGTTTTTCAGTTTGGGGCTCTTACATTTCAAGTTAATTTTCATGTGTGGTATGAGGTAAGGGTTGGATTTCTTTTGAAAATTTATTTAAACAAACGTCTAACCAAAATTTCAGCACCATTCATTGAAAACTGACCTTTGCTATTAAATTGCCTTGAAATATCTATTAATCAACAACAATCCACAAGTATGTTGACTTAAAAATTAAAATTTTAATTTAATTACATTACAGTCAAAGAACATATTTAGTATAATTTTAATCTTCTTACATACGTCATGACTTATTTTAGGTGCTGGGATATTTTAAACACTCAGTGGTAAAGCTCTTACCTAGCAGCACCACCAGAAGAAGAGAAAGAAGAAGAAGAAGAAGAAGAAGAAGAAGAAGAAGAAGAAGAAGAAGAAGAAGA
>JADRCD010220134.1:18627-40692 GCA_019843815.1 Montemys delectorum
GGAGGAGGAGGAGGAGGAGGAGGAGGAGGAGGAGGAGGAGGAGGAGGAGAGAAAGAAAGGAAGGAAGGAAGGAAGAAAGAAAGAAAGAAAGAAAGAAAGAAAGAAAGAAAGAAAGAAAGAAAATAAGACCTTCTCATGGCATAAAGATATAGTCTAGGTTCTGACTGTACTAGAAAGGAATATGTATTCTGATGTTACAGAGTGGAGCACTCTACACATTACAAGGGTGCTAACTTGGTAAGTCTGCCTGGTTAATTGTTTCTTTGTTGTACTAGTTACTGTGAGAAGAGGAATGAAACCAAAGACTGATTGCACAGAGACACTAGGGAGAGCTATTTTTTTTAACCTAATCTATTTAATACCATTTTGAGGACCAACAAGTCCTGTTATTCTGTCTATGCACTGCTCCTTCCCTCCTCCCTTCCTTCTTTCTTTCCTTCCCTCCTTCCTTCCTTCCTTCCTTCCTTCTTTCTTTCCTTCCTTCCTTCCTTCCTTCCTTCCTTCCTTCCTTCCTTCCTTCCTTTTTTCTTCCTTTTCTTCCAGAGCACAGCTAATACAGTCCAATTTTAGGTTTCTTTATTCAGCATACTTCCATCTTATTAAAAGCAAGGGCCAACTCGTCCTCAGACTCTGACCTATCGTCATCTTAATGCATCTCGGAATGAGGAGGTTCGTAAGTGTCCTTGACAGAGGCAACCGCACAAAGCCAATCATGGAGATTATTCTTCTTAAGGTATTTCTTGGTAAAGTATTTCAAATGCCCTTTAAAGAGCTACTTGTCAGAAACAATTGTAATTTATTCTTCAGGCTTTTCATTTGAACAACATTCCCAAGACTTCCACTTTTCCCATTGACTTCTGCCATAGACACTGTTCAAATTTTTCAGAATAAAAAAATTCCATCTTCAAAAAAAAACCCAGAGCCTTATATAGTGACATGATAAAGACTTCCTAATATTGACTCCAGCATTAACTTTCATATTTTGATGGTTGGCAAACATTTGAAGGAACGATAAAGAGTCAAAGCTATAGAAGGCCAAAAATTAATTAATTAATTAATTAATTCCACCTTCTACTGAATGAGTAAAGTCCAGTTCAACTTCTTAGGATGTTTGTCTTTCTGCAACACTACATTGATCAGTAGCTATTGAAAAAGCCACCTTGCCTGCCTGCCTGTCTTCCTTCCTTCCTTCCTTCCTTCCTTCCTTCCTTCCTTCTTTCTTCTTCCCCTCCCCTTTCTCTCTTTCTTTGACACAAAGTTTCTCTGTGTAGCCCTCACTGCCCTGGAACTGACTCTGTAGACCAAGCTGGCCTCTAACTCAGAGATCTGCTTGCCCCTGCCTCCTGAGTGCTGGGATTAAAGGTGTGCACCACCATGCCTGACCCGTGAGCGTCTTTCTTTTTTAAATATATATTTAATTGAAGCAGGATTACATCACTTCCCCACTTTTTTCCCTCCAGGCCACCCTACATACTGTCTTTATAACTCCTCCCATGCTCCCCCACTCTCAAATTGATAGCCATTAGTCTCTACACTGTGTCCAGTTATGGGTTTCTGGGATGGCCTCCATTTGCTATAAAGAGAAGCTTGTTTGGTGAGGGTGAGCTACACTTCTCAGTGGGTATAAGGACAGGACTTAAAATGTGGTGAGGAATTATGCTGGTCTAGAAAGGTGTTAGTAGATCCTTGGATTATTCTTTTTTTTAATATTTATTTATTGTATTTAAATGAGTACACTGTAACTGTCTTCAGACACACCAGAGAGGGTATCAGATCTCGTTACAGATGGTTGTGAGCCACCATGTGGTTACTGGGAATTGAACTCAGGACCTCTGGGAGAGCAGTCAGTGCTCTTAACCTCTGAGCCATCTCTCCAGCCCTGGATCAAAGGTTTGATTTGAATCCTGAAACACTGAAACTGTTAGAAAAACACAATACACTGTCCCTACAAGATCTAAGTGTAGGAAAAGTCTTTCTGAATAAGACTCCATTTGTCCAGAGATGGAGGATAATAATTGACAAGTGTGATCTCACAAAATTAAAAAGCTTCTGCACAGCTAAAGAAACACTCAGTTGACTGAAGTAACTCACAGAACCAACGAGAATTTTTGCCAGCTAGACATTTGATAGGGGTTATCATCCAGAATATATACTAAAAAACTAAAACACACACACAAATAAACCAAAAAAAACCATACAAACTCAAAGAGTCAAGAAATGACCCAATTAAAAAATGGAAACAAACAAACAAACAAACACGTAGCCAGGCAGTGGTAGTGCACACCTTTAATCCCAGCACTTGGGAGGCAGAGGCAGGCAGATTTCTGAGTTCAAGGCCAGTCTGGTCACAGAGTGAGTTCCAGGACAGCCAGGACTACAGAGAAACCCTGTCTCAAAAAACAAACAAACAAACAAACAAACAATTAAAAATGAACTAGTGATCTAAATAGAGTTCTCAATAGAAAAATGATTAAGAAATTCATCAAAAAGTGTTAATCACTCTTAGCAATTAGGGAAGTACAAATTCAAACACCTCAAGATTTGGTCCCAGACTAGTCAGAATGGCTAAGGTCAACCAAGTAGCTGACCACAAATGCAGGAGATGCTGTAGAGAAAGAAGAACCCTCATTCACTGTTGATGTGAATATAAATTAGTGTAGCCGTTCTGAAAATCAGTGTGGAGATCCTCAAGGCACTAAAAAGAAATTGACTATACAACTAGCTATGTGACTCCTTGGGTATATTCCCAAAGGACTTGATAGTCACAGGCAACAATCAATGCTACCATATTTCCAGTAGCCAGGAAATGAAAACAACCTAAATGTCCTTTAACAGATTAGTGAATAATGACACAATGGAATACTATTAAGGTGCACATAAAAAAAATCATGAAACTTTCAGGTAAATAGTTTGGGAAGTAATGATCTGGCATCTTAAGATTATTCTTCTAAAAATTGTCATTGCTTCTCTTCTTTGTGTTTCAAACAGGGATGCTATAGGTTTCCCAAGTCTGAGGGATATATCGCTAGGTGCTTCTTCATAATTACTTTTTAAAGAATAGATCATTGTAATTGGTGGATACAGCCAACCCCCACCCCCTTTCCCTTGCGGGCCAAGCAAGTGTCACCTCTTGATGATAAGGGCAAAGAGAAACTGATCTTGAATAAAACTATAACAGATGAGCTCAATGTCATTATTCACTGTATAGTGAGTTCAAGGGAAGTTTGGACTGAATGAGACCATGTCATAGAAAAACTAATTTGATGATGATGATGATGATGATGATGATGATGATGGAGTCAGCTATAGCTCAGTGGAATAGCACTTGCCAGCATTCCCAAAGCTCTGGCTTCTACCCACAGCACAAAGAAACAAAATAACAACAACAAACCAAACCAAACCAACAACTACAACAAAATAAACCAAAACAGCAATAATAAAACCACAATAAACATAAATGTCCAAGATTCTATAACTAAAGAGAATTCCCCAGGTTCTCCTTGGCTCCTACTTGGCCACTTACCACAAGTGCAGAAAGCTGCAATGGAAGTGACAATTCTCTATTGTGTCATGGACTCCCTGAAGGCAGGGTCACAGCACGGCCTATTCCACTTGAACATGACAAAAGTTAAGGAAGGGTGAAAAGGTGAGACTGAATCCAACTCCTCATTACTTTTGAGTTTCTTTCACAGGAGAGAAACAAAAACCACCAAAAACAGTTTCACATTTGTGCCTTAGTCATTTTACCGGCTCCCCCACATGCCACTGATAACAGACACACATGTTGGCTATGTTTAGCAGCAGTGATGACAAAGTCATGCTGCTAGTTTGCACCTTAAAGGTCACAGTACCAGATCACTTAGAGGAAGCCTAAAGTTCAACAAGCCTGAAGTTCTACTACTCTGCTTCTGCTCCTTTTTCCGATGAGAAAATGAGGTCAGCGGGTCAGTGGCTCATTGAAGGTCACACAGACGGTCAGGAGACCATCTCTAGCCCGGACTCTGCTCTGCTTGCCATTCCATGATGCTGATTGTCGCTCGGAGGCTTGTGAGTCCTTGGGTATGCCTTGTAGAAGAGGATGAATCCTTCCTGATGGCTTTTGTGTGCCTAGGGTTGTCACCTTCCATGACACTGATGTCTACCTATCAGGTCTAGAGACTCAAGTGTGACCTACAGGTGAGGACAACTTTAAAAGGGTGGCCATATCAGTTGAATAAACATGTGTGGGATAAAACATTTACATATACACTGAAAACTGATTTTTAAGTCTCACACTTTAAAAATGATTTGTTCAGAATTGTGAATTAATACAATGTTGATAAGTGGAATGCAAATCTGCAACATCTTTTGCAACACTTTTCTAAATTATTTTTTAAGGATGTGATAATTGTTTTGGTTGTGAGAAGTTGAATTTTTCTGTTGCCTTCATTTTCATCTTGTGGTTTGTCTCTTTTGACAAATTGCCTTACATTAAAAATTGTAAACAAATATATACACCCCCCCACCCAAAGAAAGGTGGCCATATTGGTTAAAAGGGCTTCTCTCCCATGAATTTTCTATAGAGATATAATTCTTTATTAATTTCACAACATCTACCAAAATTGCTCTCTCGTTTCTACTTGTGCAAAATTACACCAAAGCTCAAAGTAACATGCATGGGAAAACATATGATTTGTTCAGAATTGAGGCGTAACTTCAAAGTTATCAGATAGTGCTGAATAACATCTTTATCTGTGTCTGTGTTTGTGTCTGTGTCTCTGTGTCTCTGTGTCTCTGTGTCTCTGTCTCTCTCTGTCTCTGTCTCTTTCTCTCTCTCTCTGTGAGTGCACACACACACACACACACACACACACACACACACACACATTTATTTTGGACAGCCTCTGTAGCTTTCCTCTCTAGCTCAGTTTTTGTTGGCGTTGATGTGTAGTTAGTTTTTAGTTTCTCCCTTTGATGCTTTGAAACACCTCTGCTGAACTTGTTATCACAGAGATGTGTTTTGTTTCCAGCAGGCTCTCACTATGTAGCCCTGGCTGTTCTGGAACTCACTATGGAGACCAGGCTGTCCTCGAACTCTCAGAGGTCCACCTGCCTCCCGTCTCCTGTGCTGGCATTAGAGACACGTGCCACCATGTCTGACTCCAATGAGACTTTTTTTTTTTTTTAAGAGTGGAGGGCACACATCTGTTTGGCTTCCTGCAGGCACTGTTGGCTAACCCCTGTATGGTGCAGAAAATGAACTTAACATTGTGGTTTTGCGATAGGTTTTTGTGACAGATCTCCCCCCCCGTGGGGGGGAATCTTTGCTTCACGTTATGGCTCCCTTTAATACACTGCCGAAAACAAACAAGTTAGCATCTTCATTAGAAGACCACAGTCATGCCAGTAGTCATGGCTACCCACATAATGGGAGTGTGTGAATGTGGTGAGCTTTAAAGAAAGCAAGTGGGTGTGACATTTCTCATAACTGAAGCTATGGGTGGGGATGCGGCTCAGGGGTGAATGCTCGCCTAGCCTCTCCAAAGCTCTAGGTTCAACCCTCTGCACCAAAAAAGCCAGACTGATAGCTAGCTCTTCCTTTGTGGCAGGTATAGATGACGCTTTAGGTCACTTTTTGATCTGAATTTGTAATGTACCCAAACTCCAAGTCACTAAACTGAGGAGGATTTGTCTAAAGTCACATTTTTCATTATGAGTGGGACTCAGATTTTAAATCCGAGTTATACCCATTACACACATCTGTTATCCATAGCGCCTCTCTGTGTGTTATCTGATCTCACTTCAGAAACTCCCTAGTGTGGACAGGCTGAGGTGTGTGTGTGTGTGTGTGTGTGTGTGTGTGTGTGTGTGTGTGTGTGTGTGTGTAAAAATATTAGAGACATCATATAGCCATAATATGATAATTAAACCAAGTAATTAAGTTATTTGATATGAATAACAGTATGCACTTCGTTTTCGGTCACTATTCTGGCATGCATATTCTATATAGAAAAGCACTGGTCTTAGCTCACATCTCTGAGGTCTCAGAGTACAACGGCAGTATCTGTTGGGTTCTGGTGAGAGCCTCATGGAAGAAGGAAGAGAGGAGCAGAGGAGGTGGGTAGGCATCTTGTAGCAACCCGCAGCTGTGAGAACTAATTGAGCCTCCTGAGAATGACATTAATCCCTCTTAATTAAACTTCATCCACTGGCAACCCAACTCAGTGTGTGTGTGTTTTGACGGAGACAAACCACGTTCAAGCCCTGACATTTGAACGGCACATAGAACTCGAAAGCGACCTTTTATTCTGACCTTTCGTGCAAAAGCTTTTGGAGACATCATTCTGTTTTCTGACTGGCCTGAAAGCAAATCTTCCAGGCTTTTCCAAGTCACTCATCTTTGTTGCGACCACTTCATTTAGCCACCATAGGGCAGAAGCAGCCAGGGACAACAAGTAACACTTGGGCATGGTTGCTTCTCATTCAAACTTCATTTATGGACATTTAAATTAGAACTTTATCTGATTGTCAGGGCTACAACATGGAACTCCTGCTCTGATTTCATAGAAAATAAAGAAAAGGGTCAATTTTTTCTTAGCTTCTGGGATATATAAAAATAGCTTGCAGGCTTCATTTGGTCAGTGGTCCCACAGTTTGCCTGCTCTGCTCTGGCTAATTGAGTTCCCACTTCCTTGGGAGCTCCCTGAGAGCTGGATGATATCAGAAGCAGACATTTAGTAGAATTTTGCTGGTGAAAAGGAACCACATTCCCTTAACTGGGGAGGGGGGAAGAGGCATGTCAGAGGCCTCATGTTGGTTCGTGCTCAGACAGGAACCTTGAACCCTTGGCCATTGTGTCTCGCCTGCATAACCCTCTTCTCTTTTGTAACAGTTGTTCCGGTGGAGTACATGGGCACCCTGACTTATCCAAGTCTCCCTGTGAGTTCAGCAGCTCTTGCTCTCTGCAGGGCAGGTTTCGGATGGCAAATTGGAGATGGGGATCTCAAAGGACAGAAGAGGCCAACAGCTTCCTCTGTCGGGATCCCTGCCAAACTAGCCTCTGGCATTTTAAGTGAGGGGAGCTCCCAGGGGATTTAGTGGTTCTTCACTTGGCTGTAGAGCGAAGTATCACGAGGCACTCTGATTTCTGCCACTGATAGCATTGGCACACAGATCAAAGGAGGAAGTGCTCCCACTAATACCCAAGGCTTCTTCCTCCAGCTGACTTGTGAAGTATGCGCCTCTAGAAAGCACACAGCTTAGAGACAGGCATATCACCTCATACTGGGGGGTTTCAGCAGGCCATGGATTAGAGACCCCGTGGTGCCGGGACCTTCAGGCTCCCAATAAATTCCAACTGTCCTACGACCAGCCTTGACCTTGGAAGCTTCCTCCTAGCTTGTGAAACAAAACTAGAAACAAAACCCAAGCTCTCCCGCTTCCACATCTGCAAGCGAGACTGACGATCTCCTAGCCTGGAGCAGAGATGATCTCCATCTGCGTAGTGGCTCTGAGACCTGTCGGACACCTTTCCCTGGGCATCTGCTGTGATGGTATTGGTCACAGCTGACAAACCTCCAGCTAGGAGTGTCATTCTTTGTAGGATAGAGGAAGGAAAGGTTCCCCTTGGATGGGCATCGCTCAGAAGAGCATGCCCATGCTTTTGGCATTCAACCCAGACACCTCGTACCAGTCAGCAATGAGAATGTTGAACCCTCAGCTTCGTAAGCCAGTCTGGAAAATCTGAGTTTTGCCACCTCCCATGTTCCTGAAAAGTCATGAGACACTCAGCTGGTTATGGTTGGACTTTCCCTCGTGGCACTGCACGGGTTTCTGTGTGTCTTTGTAAATGTGTCTTTAGCTTCCTTGCTAAGATTATTGATGCTTTTCTATCCCTTCCCATTCCTAGGGCATCCTAAGTCTACAGTGATTCATTATTGCTCTTGTTGTGGGGTCTGAGAGGTCTTCTCAGAGCTACGGGATAACCTCCCAGTAGCAGTAACCTATTCTTTAGGTTTCCCTTTGTCCTATTTTTCTTTTAAAAGTATTTATTTTATGTGTGTATGTGTGTACCTGATGTATGTAAGCATGCAAGCAGTGCCAGCAGAGGCCACATTGTTACTCCTGGAGCTGGAGTTCCAGATGGCTGTGAGCCACCATGTGCATGTTGGAAACCAAACGTGGGTCTTTTGCATGAGCAATAAGTGATCTTAACCACTGAGCCATCTCTCCAGCCCCTCTTCTATTTCTTAAAAGTCAAAACAAGATATCAATAAACTTGGGAAAAGGTATAACTCATTGTTAGAGAAGTAACTGGCATGAGGAAGGCCTGGCATGAGGGAGATTCAGAGCACATAGTCCGGCTCTGTTAAAAAGGTCATGGTTGAGTGGGTGGTAGCTATGGCACATGCCTTTAATCCCAGTACTCAGGAGGCCAAGGCAGGTGGGTTTCTGAGTTCTGAAGCTAGCCAGGTCTGTAACATGAGCTTCAGGATGGCCAGGAGTGCAGAGAAACCCTGTCTCCAAAAGCAAAGCAAACAAACAAAAAATAATATTGTGGCTGGAGTAACTTCTAGTCAAGAAGCTAGACTAGTCAGCAAGTTCCCCGTGCTATCTGATCAAGGCTTGAAGCTCATCACTACTGCCCACAGCACCACACCAGCTCTGGGGCCCAACATTACCTTTCTCATCAACCATGTCACCCGTGTCATGTTCTCCTTCCTTGTGTATTGGCTGCGACCTCTTCATTTCTGATTGCTGAACTCATTAAGCTCATTCCCATACCCTTGGAGATTGCAAAAGCGTTTCCTCTGACTAGAACAGTGGTTCTTGACCTTCCTACAAAGAAGGACACTTCCTTTAATACAGTTCCTCAGGTTATGGTGACACACAACCCCACCCACAAAATCATTTTCATTGTTATTTTATAACTGTAACTTTGCTGTTACAAATCATAATGTTAAATATCTGATATGCACTTAGGTAACCCTGTGAAAGCATCATTCAACCCTCCCCCGCCTCCCCCCCTGCCCTCCGCAGAGTAGTCTCAACCCACAGGTTGGGAACCACTAGTCTAGAATGTTCTTTTTCCAGAGGTTTCTCTGGTGACTCAACATTTAGATTTCCCTTTAAACGCTATCCCCAAACTACTCAGTCTGAAGGTGTCCACAGATGTTCTGCACACAGCACTTTACGCTGTATGTACCTGAACGTGGTTGGTTTTTGTGCCTTATTGTTGACTCTCACAGGACTGTAAGCCCAGTGCAAAAATGAGCTTTCTCTGCCACACTCACTAAACAAGTGAGTGAAAGAGTGAGGGTCAGATCATTCCGCAAGGACCAAAAGCCAAGGGTGGACTTCCAAGAGGATGCATTGGCACCGTAATCATGTGATCAAGCGAATTCTGGGAGCCACAGAGGCCAGAGTTCATTAGGGAAAAGAGAGGGTGTGTCATTGTGTGTGTGTGGTGTCTGAGATGGCCCACGGAGGGAATTCCTCTTTCCTACCCTGATTCTGATCCATCACAGAAAAAAAGGCAAAGGAGAAAGAAACTAAACTGTGATTTTCCTTAGTGACAAACTGGAGACTGCAGCTTAGGCGTATTGGCAAGATGGCCAACGGACAGCTAGCTCTTTGCTACCTGTTATCTCAAAGGAAGGGACAAGTGGACCGAGCAGCAGGACCAGATACATTGAAACTAATAGAAAATAAAGTGGGGAAGAACCAAGGCATCCGGGAACCTCTGAGGATAAGAAGCACCTGGCCATGCCAGTTGCTGGGTGCTCCCCCACGTGTTGAAGACTTGCTCCATAGATTCTCACACTGTGTGAGGTCAGACGTGAGCAGGAGCTAACAATTGCCTTTGGTGGTCCCTGGGCGCTGGGACATTTCTCCCAGATACTGACCCCCCCCCCCCCCCCCCCGCCCCAGCAACACTGCGCCCGCCCCCCAGAACGCTTCCTGGGTCACGGGGAGGTCTGGTCCTTCCTCTGCAATCCCTGTGCCCTTTCTTCCCTCTGCCTGTAAATCCCTTCCTATGTCCTTAGCTAGACACTGATGGCTCATATTTTTGAAATTTTCTCATTTAACATGACAATTGTCCCTGCCCCACAGTGATTCTTTCTGTTCGGTTTAATGGTACCACCTATCTACCCTTCAGAAAACTCAATAAATTTCAATTAAAAAAATATTGCTATCATTGCATGCATGTGTTCATGGGCATGTGCTTGGGCTAGGGCATGTGTGTGGAGGTCAGAGGGCAGCTTCTGGAAGCTGGTTCTCTGTTACTTTGTTGAGGCAGGGTTTTTCCCGTAGATTCTGCTGAGTGGCTATCCCAAGATAGCTGGTCCACGAGCTTCCATAAGAGTCTTTTATCTTTACCTGGTAGCTCCCTGGAAGAGTGCTGGGGTTGCAGATGTGCATTACCAGACCTGGAGACTTCTTTTCAAACCTGGGGTCTGGAAATCAGTCTCACGCTCTTGGATGCCACTGCAGTGTGCTTAGCAATGTGCTTTAGGCATCTTGCCTAAAGTTCAGACTTTTATATTTCTCCCCCCTCCCCAAATTTTTGCATTTCTTGTGCCATACTACTTACTTTGAAAATGTATAGAAAATTTCTAACATTTGAAAGAGTAGGGTGCATGATAAAGACCTAAATCCATGTACCTATTATGTATATGTGTGTATATATATATATATATATGTATATATATATGCAAAACACATATATCTGGAATATACACATATTCATACATACATACATATCATATGTGTGTATTGTGTATGATGTACATGTGTATGTATATGTATATGTGTTTGGAGACAGGGTCTCATGTAGCCCAGGCTGGTTGAAGAGGTCTTGATCTTCTTAGCCTCTCGCCTCGACTTTTGTGCTAGGATTTTTGGCGCACACCACCAAGTCTGCTTTGTGCCATGATGAGAATCAGATGCAGCGCTCTGTGCATGCTCTCCCTACTGAGCTGTATCCTCACCTCCAATTTTTAATAATTATCTACTCATGACCAGTCTTATTGATTGTCTTACTCTTTTGACTAGTACTCTAGCTCGGAGAAGGCAGAGTCTTTGCTTTACTTACAACCATCCTTCCCTGGTAGATTCCATAGTGCTTGACCCATGTAAAGCTCACATTTTTTGAATGAATGATGGAATGAATGGATTGAGTTGAATGACTAATATTCTCTGTATTATGGAAAAGGACGACAGTTGATATAAGTGTACAGATGATGTATTAGTCAACTCAAGTGGCTATAACAAAAGATCCCTTGTGTTGTTGTACCTTTCTGACATACCAAAATATCTGAGACAATCACATTATATAGAGAAAATACATGTATCAAGGTTCCAGTTCTGATTTGTTTGCCCCATTGTTTGGCCCTTTGGCGAGCACATTGTGATGGGTGGAGCAAAATCTGTTTATAGTGTGAACTGGGCAGGGGCAGAGGGAAGAAAGAGGGAGGACTTGGCTGCCATAGTACTCTTTGGGGAGTCATCATTCCAGTGAGTTACAGACCTCCACTAGTGGACCTTTGAAAGGTCCACTGCCCTATGGATCAAGCCTTTAATACAGGGCCTTTAGGGGACAATACAATAACACCCATCAAAACCCTGACATCCATCAGTTGGACAGATTATGCAACAGAGATTTCCTTCTTACAGATCTGAAGGTTGGGAGTCCAAGATCAAGATTAGCATCAGGATTTGGTTCTGATGAGGGTTGTTTCCTTAGGTTGCTTATTAGCCAAATTACCTTGGGAGGGGGTTCTTGTGAGACTTGGAAAATACATCAGACTGTTCTCTAGTACAAGTACCCTCCTGCTTCAGCCTCCTGAGTCTGGGATTACAGGATTGCACTGACATGGTCTGCTTTTTATATGTCTGTTATTACAAGAGCATAAATTCTGATTTGAAGCTCCAACTTCATGATCTCATCTAATCCTAGTTACCTCTTAAAGGCCCATCTCCAAATGCTATCAGTTTGGTATCTGGAGCCTCAACATATAGTTTTGGGAGGACCAAAAATGGCAGGAAAGTACCCCTCAGTTTTGCTGAGGGGAAATTTCATCTGAGAAGCTGGTTAAAATTCAGAAAATCCTAAAGGGAAGTAAAATGTTCCATCCTGGAGGGAAGCTCCTTGAGACTCAGGAATTAGACAACTCAGGAGTCCCAGGAAGTCCCTGAAAGTGACCAAATGCAGAAGCCTCCTCCTTTCCCAAGGATATACAATAATAAGGACTGCTGAGGGGACACTTTCTGACCAGCTGAGCTGCCTGAAAGAGGCTTAGACAAGCCAAGCTGCATAGAAGTCTAGGGTTTTGTGAGCTGTCACTCACGCTGGGATAGGCTTTAATGTTGCAGCTATCTCTGTGTCACTTCTCCAATAACTAACCCTTCATCCACAATACTATGAGCAACACCAATAAAATTCATTAGTTCACTGAGTGCTCTACAAACTGGTTTTCAACTGGGGATGGTTCACATCCAGTAATCCTAGCACTTAGGAAATAAAAGCAACAGGATCAGAAGTTCAAGGCTTACCTCCACCACAGAATGAGTTTAAGGTCAGCCTTGGTTGCACGAAATTTACCTCCAACCCTCCATTTTCTATTTAATCACTCTCTTTCTTTTTGGCAATGGATAAATTTACCTTTTTGATATTGTCTGGTGCTTGCTGTCTCTCTTCCAACCTTTGAAAATAGTCTATAGCATTGTCTAGCACACACAAACCCTGGAATCTATCCTTGGCACCACATAAAACCAAGCATGGTGGCACATAAATGTAATCCTAGCACTTGGGATAGGAAGATCAGAAGTTCAAGGTCATTTTTATCTAGATTGTGATTTGAAGGATAGCCTGGGCTATTATGAGACCCTATCGCAAGATACAGTACAGCATATATTTATTTGCATCTGAAATTAGAGTAATTTTCAAGGATTTGAAAAGAACATTATAACGGCATCTTTGAAGTTAACTGGCAGCTTATTTTGATAATCTTAGGAGTAGTTGGGGAATTCTTTTTCAATCTTCTATGGTGGGTAGATTGCAGTCTTCTGGTGGTAGGAGGTGATCAGGATTTACATTTCAGTCCTGGGCTTTGAGCTTGGCCTCGTGGCTTTCTTTGAACAACAATGCATTAGAGTACATACTGAGAACAAAGTCACCAATGTGCTTATCAGGTGGGTCTTGCTCTCTGTCATTGACCCTGAGATGAATTTACTCTAGGTAGCTACTGGCCCAAGGAAAATAAGACAAATCAGGGGCAGACCAGAAACCAGTTTACACTTGAAGGAAAGCCTAGCCAAACTATAGAATAAAGAGACGTGGTGGGGCCAAGGCTGATGCTCCGTGGCAACAGAGTGCTTGCCTAGCATGGCCAAGGCCTTAGGAGAGTTACTTGTCAATGAACTCCATGGTAACCTTCTTTTCAAGGCTTTATTATGGGATAGCTATATGACATGCACAGGCTAGTATATATGAGTATGTATATTGGTATGAGGTGAGATATAAGAAGGCCAGTGCACCCACATTAAATTATAAAGATTGAGAAGGATTAGGATCATGGTGACATTATATCCTGAAGTCTTCTGGGATGTAATTGTGAGCATTTGGTCCTACTTTAGTGAAAGGAGACACCTTTCAGCTCAGTATGACAGACATTCTTTTCTAGGTAGCAGTGGGCACCATGGCACCGTGCAGCTCTGTGCTGATGTTATAGGGACATAGGAAGAAAGTTGGTTTGGCACAGACAAAGCAGGTGAAGGCTCTGAGGGGTCTGCAAGATGTCATTTTATAACTTTGTGGAGGGTTTTTGTTTTGTTTTGTTTTGTTTTTGTTTTATTGTTGTTGTTGTTGTTTTGGGTTTGGGTTTGGGGTTTTTTTTCCTACTTAAGTAGGACCCATGGCAAGTCCTTTAACAGCCTGAAGGGACAGTGGAGAATATGAGAATAACAGTATATCAACACACCTTGTGGTCTATGTATAGCACAGTGCTGATGCACAGAAGACCACCAACCCAACCGCAGCCCCGATGCTTCATGTCACTCGTCTCTCAGGGAAGCGGGTGTCCACCTCACAGAAGCTAAGCATCTCAGACAGGATTTGGAAGATGTCCTCTGTCTTCTTCTTAGGTCCCCTGCACCCCCGTCGGTACAATGCGTCAGGGAAGAGGCACATCAATTGAGAAAATGTCACCACCAAATTGGCCTAGAGGCAAGTCCATGGGGTGTTTTCTTGATTGATAATTGATATGCGGGTCACAGATCGATGTGGGTGTTGCCATCCATGGGCAGGTGGTCTTGGGGTATGTAAGAAAGCAAGCTGACCAAGCCATAGGAATCAAGCCAGTAAGCAGCATCCCACTGTGGCTTCTGCATCAGTTCCTGCCTTTGGGTTCCTGCTTGAGTTCCTGCCTTGACTTCCCTTCAGCTTGACTATAAACTGTAAGCTGAAATGAACCCTTCCCTCCCCAAGTTGCTTTCAGTCATGGTGTTTATCTCATCAATAAAAGCAAAGTAGGATGCTGTCTAAGCTATAGAAACACCCAGAAAGGAGGAGAACATAAAGGACTTGGGTGACAAAGACTGGGAAATAAATGGAAGCTAGGTGATGTCTTGCTGGCATTTTTGTTTGTTCATTTTGTGTTTGTTTTTCATGGTGCTACTAAGCATAACACTACGGGTTCCCTGTTTCCTAGGACTCCTTGTCAGAGCCTGGACATGGCTGCTATTTTGTGTTGTTTTTCTTAGAGTTATCTGTTAGTTGTGCAAGCTTAGACACTCTGCTCCCCCATATACAGCTCTGCTATAAGCCATATTGTGTGGAGCCCCATGAGACTTCATTTGGGAGCCCCGGGAAACTGCCAGGCAGAAGCAGATGAGGTGTCACAGCCTGGAAGCTACCTGTGGGGCAGTGCGGGGTGGTGGTCTGCTCAGGTAACTTAAGTTCAGTAGAGTATTTGGCTTTAAGCCCTGGAACCCCTGCAGGCAATTTCTGCTTGCAGGGAGCAGAAGGAGCTTGACCATAACTCCAGAGTCTTTGGTTCCTGTTTCAGTCACAACCCCTCAGGCAGACAATGCCCCGAGCTCCCAGCATTCTAGCTGGACCCTATCCCCAGTCATCTGACCACAAGCCAGACATGCCATGTCCCATACAATAAAAGAGGTGGTTTGTCCGCTCTTCACTCTCACTCCCGCATTCTCTTGCTTGCTCTCTCTCCTCTCTTTCCTGCTCTTTGTTCTCTTCTTTTGCTCCCTCTTGCTCCTCTTGCTTTTTTCCTTTCCTTTTTTTTCTCTCTCTCCCTTCTCTCTCTCCTTCTTCTCCTTTTCTCTACTTGACCAGCATATTTTCTCCTTCCTACAATAAAATATCTCATTTATACATTGCCTCCTTTTTAACTAACGAGAAGCCCACCCGCAGGCCTCAACACCAGGGAGAGAGAGAGCTCCAGGCCTCAGCCCAGGCCCCGCCTTTGGTACAACAGCCCCTCTGTGTGGTGAAGCAGCCTCACGGAGCATGCCCAGATGTATGGACAAGCCAATGCAGGCCTTTCTGCCAAAGGGATGTGACGAGGCTCACCCAGCGCCTCCAACAATTTTGGGAATCTAAGGCATGAGCAGCCTTCCTGTCCGCTGACACAGCCCCCCAGGCTAAGGAGATTAAGCAGGCTTTATTTACAGAAGCCTTCTGGTGACAGAGGAGGCCACCACACCCAGGTAGAGCCTGAGAAGAAAGGCAAAGCACATTCTTTCCTTGTCACTGCTGAATGCTAGGGCAAAGGCTACATCCGCAGCAGAGATTAGGCAGGTACTGGGAGGCCTGGATGAGCTTGCCTTCCACACTGTCAGTCCACATTACTGGGAGACAGATCCCAGAGCAGGGCCCTGAGAGCCCCTAGACGGGGCTGTATGCACAGGAAACACATGCATTCACCAGCGCTCCAGCCATCATTTCAACAAGGAAAAGGAATATTGTGTATCTTATTTTATTTGGGGATGCTGGTGGTATAACTCAGGGCCTTGCACATGCTAGGTAAGTGTTTCCTCACAGAGCTACATCCCAGCCTTGGAGTATGGCTGATGTGAAGGTCAAAGACATCTGCAGGAGAGGAGTGGGTTCTCTCCTTCCACCATACTGGTTTGGGGATCAAACTCAGGTCGCCGGGCTTTGCGGCCAGTGTTCTTACCCACTGAGACAGCTTGCTGGCTCTGTACGGAAGTTTTAATAAAAATGGTTGTTGCATGACAAAGAATACTTGTTTTAGTGTGGGGCGTTTCTCCAAGTCTATACACAAAGGAAATACCTGCCTGCCTCTCTCCTCACATGCCTCTTGTCATGCGTTCATACCCCTCAGACATGCCTGATGGGAGACCAGGCGACCAGGCACACATGCCCTCTGCAGTCACATCCTCTCTGTTCGGGTTTCATTAGCAATAAAAGAATGACTCTGGACAAGTTACAGAACCTTTCTGAACTCCAGGGGGTTTGCCAGCATGGTAGGGTACCAACAATCTACCTTATGGAATATGTTGGAAAGATTCATGAAGATGGTGTAATGAGCTATGGAATTGTGCGGGGTGGGCTTGGGGGATGGGGTGATGGGTAAAGTGCCTGCCTCGTGAGTGTATGGACTTGATTTTGGACCCATGGAAAGGCGGGCAATGTCATCCGTGTGTTGGGAGTCCCAGTTGGTCCTAAGCAAGATGGAGGGCAGAGATGGGCATTCCTGGAAGGTCCTGGCCCAGACACACTCAGGGTGAGCAAGAGATCCTGATCAAGTGAAAATGAAGACTGATAAATTTGTTCTCTCTCTCTCTCTCTCTCTCTCTCTCTCTCTCTCTCTCTCTCTCTCTCTCTGTGTGTGTGTGTGTGTGTGTGTGTGTGTGTGTGTTTCTGTCTCTGTGTCTGTTTGTCTCTCTCTCTCTCACACACAATTTTTAAAAAAACAAGTGTTAGAGCAGAAAAACAATCCTTCTGGACAAGAGACGAGAGTGGAGACTGAACATTACTGCTGGGCTGGTCAATTATATGGTTAACGGACCCCTCCTCACCCCTGACCCTGCAACCCCTCCCTGCCAGCAAGATACTTCCCCCTAACTAAGCCATGCTTAAGAGCGAGGCAGAAGAATTAGTTCTTCACGGACATACTAGTTTTCCCTCCCCAAATCCCCATCCAGCACCACAGCTTAGCAGGCCATGGTCACTGAGCTTTGTAAGTCTGCCTGCTTTTCTGAGTTACTGAGAAAGCTTCTTTCCTTTCTCATTGTCTCCTTTCTAAGCATGTTTTCCTTGCACAATCGGTTTCCCCAACATGCCAGGCTTCCTTACTTTTTCTCGAAAGTCTCCCTCCTACCATGTGGCCTCTCATTTGCCATGTGTGTGACAGTTTAAATGACACAGCTCTTTCCTTCTCCTCTCCATAGAGCTCTTGAGATCTACAGATTTGCCTATCCTGGAAGTTTTTCTTTTAACCTCTCATAACATTGTCTTCGAGTTCATTCTCAAATTGTTTTAATTAATAAGAAGGCACCCCCCCCACCCACCCACACACAAAAGGGAATCCGATTCCCTGGAATCAAAAGAATTCTTGTGGACTGTGGGTCAACCTGGAACTAAGGAATTCCAGGACCATCCTTTTGAGGAGATAGGAAAAGCATCATTTATTCATTCCTGGCTTAGACAGGGATGACTGGATGAAGCCTCATGGCAGATATTCTGTAGAAACGTTGCTGAACTTTCAGAGAGAAATGAAGGGAAGCTACAACTTCTCCGAGGAGCTGTCCTGAACAATTGCTAAGAAGTCCAGCCTCAGCGCTCAGTCCCTGCAAAGCTGTAGGCGCTGAATCTCCACCCACCTCCTCCTTATCTCTGCTCTGAAAGCCATGAATTCTCTTGGGTATGTCTGTTATTGTCACTGTTGGCCTCATTCGCTAAACTGCACAGCTCTCGTGTGAGGGACCTAGCCTGGCACCGTATGCTGTAGTATTGGGGATCAAAACCTTTCTTGATTTGTCTACCTTGTTTGGTCCAATATGTGGCTGGTAGCACTCAGGCTCGGTTCAAAGGTCATGAATCCATACACTCTACAACATTAAGATAGTGTGTCCTTTTCTATTTCTTCAAGTCTTTAGAGAAATCCACAACAAAGGAAGTTAGAAAAATGCAATCACATTGTATGCCTGGAAAGAGGACAGCCTAACCAGCCTTCTGTGAGTCTTGGTGCCCTGGGATACTGGGGCCTAGCCAGCTCCAAGGCAGAAGCTGGACTAGCTTGCCCTGGGGAGCATAAAGAGAACTCTTTTACTATGCTCAGAAGTTTCCGTTTACCAGCTTGGGCCAGCAAAGCCCAGCTGTCTGTGATGAAAGCTATATAAAGGGTTTGAGTAATGGCCACATGCACTTATCCAGTCCCTCTTCTGCTCGCTCAGCAAATATGTCACTATCAACGTCACACGTGGACCAGGAACTCTGAAGGACTTATAATCCAAGACCTAACGATGCTCTTGGGATAGAAGATGAGCCACAAAGGCAAAGCAGTGTCTAGGAAATAGTGTGAAATATCTATAAAGGTATAGAGTTCCACTTCAGTCCTCAGTGTGGACTCTGGAAAACTGGGGAAACTCTGGCAGATCTGTGTGTGATGAGAAGGAGCAGAGGTGGGTATAGAGGCTTAAACCACATGACACTGGGAGGGTGGAAAGCTCCAAGTTAGTAGAACTTAAGGATGTTAATATTTATTACAAACACAGATTTTTGAATAGTCTTTAACGTCTGAACCAGTCAGCTTTGGAGAAAAGTGCTGCGTCCTCATCACTAGCCCAGAGCATTGTCTTGCCAATGCTACCTACCTTCTAAGAGAAGAATCCAGAGAAGGAGTGTGGATAATTTGGGCTCCTGAGCAAAGCAAAAACAAACTTGGATCCTCCAAGGGATGCAGCTGGGGCAGATGCAGCGGAGGACTATTATTCCTGCAGTTGGTACCTTTCCCTCAAGGACCTGCTGGGTTTAGAAAACATTCCACTGACCTCTAGTGGTCAAAATGGCATCCCAACTGTCCCAAAGTCACTCCTCAAGTCCACACCAAGTGGCAACTGTTGAAGGCTTGGCTCTGAACTGAGCCTCTCTTCTTTGCACGTGTCCCACCTCACTCGCCATGGGCTCTCCTCCCTCTGACCAGGTTACCTACACTCACTCACAAGGCACAAGGGGGCCTGGGTGTGGTGACTGCCCATCTGACCAGGTTACCTACACTCACTCACAAGGCACAAGGGTGCCTGGGTGTGGTGACTGCCCACTGACACTGTTTCCATATCCTGAAGCGTCCCCGCTGCCAGTGGAGGATGTGCACATCCTGAAAGCCCCACCCCACTGAGGATGGTGCTGGGGGTCCAGGTCCTAATTTTGATCACAGTGCTTCATGGGTATTCTGTGACATGCCAGATATCACGCTAAACACCCCATTTTAAACCAAACAAAACCCCTTAAGAGTAGAGACTGTGGTGAGCCCTCATTTTAAAGATGTGGATTTTGAGGTTTCAGAAGGCGAAGTGACTAGCTCAAGAGGGCAAAGGATGCTGTGATGGATAAACCATTTAAGCCAGCCTCAAACTTGAGCTCTTAGACACTCCCTCATCACCACCACCACTAAAGTATCACTCCTTAAAGGGCCATCTTGGTAAAAATGGAAACAAAAATGGCACTGGATATTAGATCCAAAGCTTTGTACATCCCGGGCAAGTGTTTTGTCACAGTAATACATCTCCCATTTTTTTCCCACTTTTATTCTAATGTCTTTTTGGGGGGGAGGGTCTTATTCTATAATCTAGGCTGACTTCAAACTCGTGGCAATTCTCCTGCCTCAGCCTCCCAAATGAGGAATTACAGATGTGAGCCACTGTGCCTAGTACTCACTCTTTATTTTTATTTTGAGACAAGATCTCATGAAGTTGCCCAGGTTGGTCTTGAACTTGCTGAGTAGTCCAGGCAGGTCTAGCAATTGCTATCTCAGTCAGTAGAATAGTCAGAACTACAGTTGGATACCCTCATGACTGGCAGTAAACTCTGATTCTTAATGTTTGTGCCAGATTTCTGTGCCCCCGTGTGTCTTGTCTTATTAGAACTCATTGCTATTAATTCTGCAACACACCCAAAGAGGCATGAAGTGAAGGTTAACTCTTCAGGCTCTTGATGCACAGATGACTTTTGATCATGTCCGTAGTCGTTGATGAGCAGGTGGAATGCATGAGGGAAGATCTCCAACTTGGAGGAATTCGTGGGGTCAAGGAGGAAGTGGTCCAAGAAAGGGACTATTTGTGTGCAAAAGTGAGATACTCACATATAGGAACCCACATGAGGTGAAACTGCTAAGAAAAGACGAGCCATGCTCACACCCTGTACTATAATACCATTTCTTTGGAAAGGCAAGGTCTTCCATGCCAACTTGAGGTAGTAATACCTGGCATAGAGTACTTGGACTCCAGAGAGTAAGACTTTAGTGTCTATGGCTGCAGAGTGCTTGCCTACCACTGTGTACAAGGCCTGCTTCAATCCCCAGAGACCAAATCCCCAAATTCAAAGTCTAAATTCAGTGTATCAGTGTTCTAACCACTGCCACACACCCTCCAACAGCTCCACTCTGTTTTTCCTGCGGTGTGTGGCTCAGAAAGGCCATGTTTTAGCTAGGATTTAGGCTTCACTGGGGGTTCTGGGACTTAGCATGCTGCACTGTTGGATAGGCACATTTTGGCCATTCCTAGCTAGGAAAGGGAGAGAGAACACAGCTTATGGAGTGTTGCTAAATATCCGTTTCCTCCCACTATTTGTCCTGATTCTTGGACAGACATTGTATCAGCTGAACAGAAATCTCAGAGGTGTGGCAATGGTCTCCTGAGGGAGGAGAGTACCAGGACACAAGATTAGACATCAGGAAAACTGGGGTTCAGAAGGGGACAGAGTAGAGAAAAGGGAGAGTCAAGCTACAGTGTGTGTGCGTGTGTGCATGTGTGTGTGCCCATGTTTCTAGATTTACTTAAATCTCACCTGCTTGAGGTCTAGACCTTCTGGCTTATGTTCTCTGTTGGGGAGTGCACATGTGGACCGTGAGCATTCATGTCTAAGATGGACCATGGGGGGAATCTCTGTCTGAATCCATCTGTGGAGGTCAGCCTTCTGGTGACCTTAGCCTCTTCCAAAACCTGTTTGGTCGAGCTGTACTAAAGGTTGAGGGGATGTCAGGAGGCCAGATGGTGAGGCTAAATCTGGGGCAGGTGCTCTACTGATGGGTTCAGAGGCCCTGGCTGGACTTCTGTCCTTGCCCTTAGCAGATCTCCCTGATTCTGATGGGGGGAGAAGCAGTTGGCTATGGGGAATTAGTAATGAGATACAGAGCCATTCACCTCCAGGTCACTAGTTCAAAACCAGGTCACCAGTGAGTCAAAGTTACCAACCAATGGAGGCAGGGCAGGCGTTACCTTAGAGTGGCTTGCAGGCAGATATTTGCCCTCCCAGAAGCCAGCTCAGGCAGGCCAGATTGGACCACAAGGTAGGAAACTACATCCTGCTGACATTCTGTGAAAAGCCAAGGAGGCATCAGAGTGGGACGTAGGCTCATCCTTCTGGCTCTGTTCTCTCCAAGACCCCTGTGCCATTGCCCCCAGGCCAGGTCACATGCTCATGTTGAAAGACCCCAGGTATGGAACAGGTCAGACCCAGTTACTTAGAGTTCTCTGCCTGTGTGAGGTGAAGCTCCTCTTTCTCGCTCTTTCAACAAGTGCTTTCCATAACGTCCATTCAAACTCATGAGCACGGGCTTACTTCTTTGTATTCGGGGATGCTGAAAAGGGTTTCACAGAGAAGCCAACATTTGATATTTGCTTTGGTTGGAGAATGGAAGTTTGTGAAAATAAGGACCCAATTGGTAAAGAGCTCTGTGTAGCCTGAGTCTGTGAGACTGCAGAAGTTGGTAGATGTATAAGTTATCTGTGTGGTGAGAATGTGGGATGTGCAGAGTGCAGAATATATATATATATATATATATATATATATATGTGTGTGTGTGTGTGTGTGTATATATA
>JADRCD010220135.1:12859-37513 GCA_019843815.1 Montemys delectorum
TATCTATCTATCTATCTATCTATCTATCTATCTATCTATCTATCTATTTATCTAGCATCTATGTATCTGTATACCTATCTGTATATCAGTTTCTATAATGTTTATCTTCTAGTCTACTTATTAATCTAGCATTTATCTAAATATAGCTTATTTTTTCCTCCCCTCTATTTCTGTCACAATTCACAAAAGGAACACCCAGTGTTTTCAAGAAGGTAGAATTGTTAGTTGCTAAAGATAGGTGTACAATTTTCTGAGAATGAGAAGTTTCCCTGGCTCTAGTTGAATCGTTGTTCAGCAAAGCTATGATTTTAGATAGCCAAGTAGAAGCAAAAATTCTTTCTGCAGTTAATAAAGTTTGTACACCAAGATCTCGCAAAGTTATATGACTGAGAGGAAAGCCATATAATAACCATAAGATATTTATTGCCACAGGAATGAATTGTCCTCATTGTCTCTCCAATTGCTCACCGTTGAGAGATATCACCGATGATAGTGGGGCCCAGAGTGAGTATGAACAGAGTTTCAGCACCAAGACATGTTTGGATAAAGAGCATAGCTCTGCTTCCAGGATCAGTTACTCAGAAAAAATAGAGGAACTTTAATAACTTATCAACATGAAACATCACAACCTGAGACCATTTTCCCCTCAGAGCTCATGGCTTTCTTTTCTTATTTTTAGTTGTTTAGTTTTGTGGTAACTAGGGGAGCCTTGTATATACTCAGCATGCAGTGTTTTTATTGCTGAGATATCTTCCTATACTCAAAAAATAAATTAATATAATTTGAATCACATATACGTGTACAGACATTGTATCTTTAGTCTTTAACACAGTTACTTTATCAGGAACCTTCTAAAAACTTGGTTTTTACTAACTTACCATGAAAATGTTGAGGTTTGATCCCTATTTGTGCAGGGAAAAGGATGCACAAAGCAATTCTCCCCACCCTTAACCAAACAGCTATAATTACAAAGCAGGTCTATCATTTAAGGGCCCATTTCAGGGCTACTTTCCCCAGAACACAGAGCTACTACAATAACACTTTATTTTTTTCCTCCTTTTTCATAATGTCCTTATAGCCTAGCCCTCTTTGTGCCCTGGCATTTTAGTTCAGTTTCATATTTCATTTGGTTTTTATTTCATTATCCATCTTTGTTTAAATTGTTGCCCATAAACATACCAATTAGAGAATTATGGCAACAAGTAAGCATTGCCTGATTAGTGATAGAAATCTGACTAGCTTTGTGTTGCTTTTCAACTGCCAAGCCATGTTGACTGACCTATGTGGGCGGCAGAACCATTTTTTTTTTTCTGTTACAATAAGTTTTAGGATTGAAATTTTGCATTACTATATTTAAACTGGAATATATCATTTATGAATAGTAGGGACTAGAGTTCTCATGAAAGAGTAGCATATCTAGTGGTTATTAAAAATGCAAGACCTAATTTACTAATCTTAAAGTAAAATTAAGTTCTTCAAATCATTTGCAATAATTCATTAAAACATGCCTTAAAAAACCAACAGTAAGAATCTTTGATTTGTCATAGAAGTAGCTCTCCAGAGACACAATGTACCATGCATCTTTGTATTATTAATTCAAAAGTTTATTAAGAATCTCAATTTCTAGTTCTTAGTATGGATGAAATTAGGGTATGATTGTATTAATTCATTTTAAATAATGAAGTTTTGATGTGGAGGCTAGTAAATAAAGAAAATACCATTAAATAGATCAAATATTACCCAGGGCTCTTACTTTGATTCAGAAATTGATATTTATCAATTTCTGATAACTAATGTCATCATAAAGCAAAAAAACAACCCAGTACCCAGTAAAGATTGGATTGACATCCTGAGTCAGCTAATTCACTGGCCATGATGGGTGGAAATAGAAAGTCCTGCTGGGAAATGTGAATGGAGTCTACAGAGATGAAAAAGACCTTTGTAGGATTTCAAGTGAGAAGGCCAATGAGAGTATATTCTGGTTAGGTGAGTTGGCTGGGGAAATGTGACAACTAAGTATGACAGGAATGTGGACTGAGTCTGCGTCAGTGAGGGCTACATGAAGACAGAGGGTGCATGGTGAAGAGCTTATGGAGAAACATGGCAAGGGGTAGGGGATTGTGAATGATGGTGGGCTCAGAGACAAAAGGATTCAGGCCTGAAAACACAGGCTAAGGAGAAGATGTTGCCACAGATGCAGAGGATAAGATTGGCATTATGTCGATCCAGATCAGGATCTTGCTTCTTACACCAAAGCACTTGTTAACCAACTGATGCACTGAAAGGCAGCCTTCAAAGTGAAGAATCCAAAACTTTGCACTAGGATTAAATTAGAAAATGCCACAGTCAGCTTTATTTAGGGATAAGCTAGATGAATTATGCACAATTTCTCTGTCTAGAAAAGGAGAAAAATGAGGAAAAGAATTGACAAGTAAATATCCAGGATATTTTAAAAAGTAATAGAACTTTCCTAATAAATATATCCTATGACTATTGTAGTTTTCAAAACATATTTACAAATTATAGATGATCACACAAGCGCTGAAATTAAAGCCTTACATGCCAGATGTTTGGGTAAAGACAAGTTTGGCTTTACAATTATTTGAAATCAAACAAATTACCTTTTTATTTTGTTCATAGTCAAAACACATTAGAAAATACTTACAACTTATGATAAATATTCTTGAGTTTAATATCATGCTACACTTTTGCATGAGCTAAGTTTTTATCATTGGACCTTGATTTTTTTTAACTTTTATTGCATTATGATGAGAAAAGTTACATGATTTCAATTTATCTGAATTTGTTAACATTTAAAAGCATATTTTAAGTAAATAGAACTAAATCACAATCTTGTTTCTCTTTTGTACCCTAACTCTTCCCAGAGACCCCCTTAAATACCTAAAATATCTTTTGTCATATTCCTTAAAATTTATAAAATATTACAATAAAAATAAGTATAAAAGTTGTTTGATATAAAACAACAATCAATTTAACAGTCTTATGTAGTTGCTTATCTACAGCAATACTGAAAATACATATGTTTTCTCAATATAAATTTTAAATAACTCCAACATATTAACTGTATATTTCAAAATAATACATCACTACTAGTATTTTCTTAAATGAACATAAATATATAAAGTCTTTTTGTTTGTTTGTTTGTTTGTTTTGTATTTAGTACAGTTTAAAATCTTGGCTTTTACTGTGGTACAAGCCCAAAGTAAGAACAATTTTTAGACCTTGGATTTCATTGTAATAAGGCTGTACTTCAGTGACCCTCACATCACCAAAGGATTTTACCTCCATCATAGCTAAGCTGAGAGTTGACAGTTCTGCTGCACCAAGGAATGAATTGTAGGCACGATTTTTGGATACGGACTTCCTGCTATGGTCAAAGCAATTTGACTTGAGTGAGTGACTTTATTCTCAGCCCACAGAGAACAGGTTACATTCATTTAAAAGATGATGAGTATATTAAGATGGTCTATCTGTGAGGTCATTCACTAACTGTTTCAATGAACAAGGGTTCTGCTTGGAGGGTGGCACAGACATTAGGTGAGGGTAAGAATCTGGTTCATTGGCTGTGATAATTTGGAAAAGCATTCATCTCAGAGCAAGAGTAACTTATGAAGTCCACTTCTTCAAAATTGATACAAGAGTTACAAGCTTCAAGCAAAGCATTCAGTCTTACTCTTTGTTGTTCTCTTACAAGCCACCTCCCAAGTTAATTGTCTATGTTTCTTTTGGGTATATAAATACTTTTGAAATATGTAAGCTGTTCTGAAAACTATAATATAGTGTAATAACATGAAATAAGCAATACTACTAATAGAGAGGAGCAAGATTTCAAGACCCTTATGTTGTACACAGCAAGACACTGTCACAAACAAACAAGCTGAAAGTGAATATAGATTGTACAATATTGGACCTATTTCTCCAATTACCAAATTAGAGAGACCATTGGATGACAATCAACAAATTTCTAATTCCTCATATTTTTGGATTTCAATCGATTAGGATATGTTGGTAATATTAATTTTCATGTTAAGATATTAAGAAAAAGTATTTGTCACTTCCTGTTGTTTTTGTTGTAAGAGGTGGAATTAGATTTGTGTGGATTTGTTGAAAGATTACTTTCTTGCTTCTTCTAGGGTGTAGTTTTGCTCCTTATGTTGATGTTTTCCATCTATTATTCTTTGTAGGGCTGGACTTATGAAAAGATATTGTGTAAATTTTGTCTTGTCATAGAATATCTTGTTTTCTCCATCTATGGTAATTGAGAGTTTTGCTGGGTATAGTAGCCTGGGCTGACATTTGTGTTCTTGTAGGGTCTGTATGGCATCTGCCCAGGATCTTCTAGCTTTCATAGTCTCTGGTGAGAAGTCTGGCGTAATTCTGATAGGCCTGCCTTCACATGTTACTTGACCTTTTTCCCTTACTGCTTTTAAAATTCTTTCTTTGTTTAGTGCATTTGGTGTTTTTATTATTATGTGAAGGGAGGAATTTCTTTTCTGGTCGAGTCTATTTGGAGTTTGGTAGGCTTCTTGTATGTCCATGGGCATCTCTTTCTTCAGGTTAGGGAAGCTTTCTTTTATAATTTTGTTGAAGATATTTACTGGCCCATGACCTTGGGAGTCTTTACTCTCTTCTATATCTATTATCCTTAGGTTTGGTCTTCTCATTGGGTCCTGGATTTCCTTTTGGGTTAGGAGTTTTTTGCATTTTGCATTTTCTTTGACTGTTGTGTCAATGTTTTCTATGGTATCTTCTACACCTAAGATTCATTCTTCTATCTCTTGTATTATGTTGGTGATGCTTGCATCTACGACTCCTGATTTCTTTCCTAGGTTTTGTATCATCAGGGTTGTCTCTCTTTCTGATTTCTTTATTGTTTCTATTTCCATTTTTAGATTCCAGATGGTTTTGTTCATTTCCTTCAGTTGTTTGATTGTGTTTTTCTGTAGTTCTTCAAGGGATTTTTGTGTTTCCTCTTGAAGGGCTTCTAGCTGTTTATCTGTGTTCTCCTGTATTTCTTTGAGGGTGCTGGTTATATCTTTCTTTCTTTTTTTTTTTTAAAGATTTATTTTATTTATTTTATGTGTATGAGTACACTGTTGCTGTACAGATGGCCGTGAGCTATCATGTGTGTGGCTGCTGGGAATTGAACTCAGGACATCTACTGGCCCGGCTCGTTCTGGCCCCACTTGCTCCAGCCCCCGCTTGCTCCGGCCCTACTTGCTCCAGCTTAATTCACTGTAGCTGTCTTCAGATGCACCAGAAGAGGGTGTCAGATCTCATTAGAGTGGTTGTGAGCCACCATGTGGTTTCTGGGATCCAAACTCAGGACCTTTGGACGAGCAGTCAGTGCTCTTACCTGCTGAGCCATCTTTCCAGCCCCTGTTTATGTCTTTCTTAAAATCTTGTATCATCATCTTGATAAGTAATTTTAGATCTGAATCTTGCTTTTCCGATGTGATGGTGTGTCTATCCTGGGTGTGTCAGAGTGCCTAGGAGTGGAGCTTCCTCTGGGTGTTGTGGGACTGGCTGTGGAGATTGCACCCAAGATCTGCTCAGGATACCAGCCCAGAGAGACCGGAAGGAACCTGAGCCACTGGGCTGCTGGAGTTCCTGTGTGCCTGAGTCCTACTGGTCTCAGTTACTTCCGGTATTGGGACAGATGTTGGGCCTTCCTCATCTCCAATCCTGGGCCTGTTAGAGCTCCTGGGAGAGGAGCTTCCTCTGGGTGTTGTAGGACTGGCTACAGAGCTTGCACCCAAGGTCTGCTCAGGACACCAGCCCAGAGAGACCGTGGACCTTGATTATTATATGTCATAGCAAACAGCTTTCTTATTAGCAGAGTAAAGCAAAGTTCAACATAGTTCTTTAAGAACTATTATCTCACCTCAAAAGGGATATTTCCTGGGCAAACTTCTGCTTTATTTTTCACTGTATGTATGTGTGTATGTGTGTATGTATTTGATGTGTGTATGTGTCTGTATTTGTGGGTATGCACATGTAATAACATGCATGTGGAGCTCAGAAGAAAACTTGTGGGAGTTGGTTCTCTCCTTCCAGCATGTGGGAATCCCAGAAACATACTTATATTATTAGACATGGTGTCTGAGTCATCTTGCCAGCCTCTACTGTTAATTTTCATTCAACATTAGTAAAGGAAAGTCATTGTGTAAAACAAATATACACATTTTGAATCATGTGTATACCATTACCATTTAGCTACTTAACCTGAATCACCATTATTTTAAATCTTTCACTTTCATAGTGTTTATTTATTTCTCTTTTTCTTTTGTGATACAGGTTCTCACATTGGTGAGAATTAAATTTGTGATACACCTGTCTAAGCTTTCCAAAGGCTAGGATTATAGGCATGTTTGACCATTATGATTGCTGTATATGGTCAAAAATGCCTGTAAGTCTAGCTGTTAGTGTTTTTGATGAATGGACACTCTTAGTTATTGGTTTACTAAGTTACTCACACATTTACCTAATGACTATTTACTAAATATTATAATACTCAGAAATCAAAAGCAATGATCTTTCTTTGTTGAGTTTTTCTAACAGAATATTAACAATAAATAATACACTAAATTATTGAAACTTATCTGAAAATTCAGAAAAGTTTGAGGATTAAAATACTGGGACCAAAAAAAATTAAAAAACAAGATCAGAAGTTAGAGAAGTTACAGCTGGATTTTGCTGAGAAAAAGAAGACTTAGAAGAGACTGGGTGCTAACCAAGAAGCAACTGGGAGAATAAGAACATTTCTGCCTGAGAGAACAATAAGCCCAAAGGTCCTTCTGTGTCTTCAAGAGAAAGCTTATGTCAGCGAGGCTGAAATACACTAAGACAGGGAAAGAAAAGTAGCATCAGCCAGGCAAGAACAGCCAGAACTGGAAAGATCTGGCATTGTAGGGGCACATGTTTTCTATTTTAATTAATGTGGGTGAATAACCTGACATGGACAAGTTTCTATGATTTAGGCAGGAGACAATGCAAATGACCTGGGTTGGTGACAATCAGGCATATGGGAGAAGTCATTGGATTCTGTATTACTCTTTTTCTGAAGAAATTGGTTAAGGATCAAGGGGAAAATCAAACATAAGTCAAGATTCTAGCTTGAGCAATGTGAAGGTTTGTTGAGTTAATTGGTGCAGAGATTAGTCTGAATAGGATACCTTTTAGGGAAAGATGTTATATGCATGTTAAGTTCATACATGTTAGACTTGAAAGTGTATGCATTGAAATAATGGTGTATTACAAAGACTTAATGTAGTTACATCAGGTGCTGTATGGTTGTCTCAGCAATTAAGAGCACCAAATGCTCTCCAGAGAACATGATTTCAATTCCTAGCACCCATGTACTGCTCATATACCTCTGTAACTCCAGTTCTGGCTAATCTGATGCTCACTTCAGGCCACTGTAGTCATCAGATACACAGAGTGGTACACGGACTTTTACACAGGTAAAATGCTCATACACACAAAAACAAAAATAAATATATGGTGACATGAATGTGGGAATTTTTGTCAAAAAGCTTAACTTTAAGCTATCAAAAGACATATTAATTAAAGAACCCAGTCGAGTTGAAAAGAAAAACACAAAACCTTGAGCTGTGGAATACAAAGTCAAGAGGCAAAGGTAGAGAGAGTTCTTACAAAGGAGCAGCTATGGAACTCTGGGGAAATTCAAAAGAGTATAGTGGAAAAAAGAATAAGCAATGGAGGGAGTGCTTAACTGTGACAAATGAGACTGATTAGTCAAAATGAAGAATTAGAAATGATTTGTACATGTACCAGTATGGGAAGCATTGGTGAGATTGACAAAACCTGTTTTAGTAATTGAAGTGATAGATACCTCATAGAAGTGGGCTCAAGAGAGAATGGAAGGGGCTGGGTATATAGTATGGTGATAGGGTACTTGGCTACTGTGCTTCAAGATCCCACGTTCAATCCAGACCCCGACCAGCACATACCAAAAAGAGAAAGAATGTAAGAAATCAAAGAAAATACAAATATTTCATGTAAGATTTGTTGAAGGATGGAGCAATAAAATGGGAATCATAGCAGGAGCTTGGTAAAGTGATATCATGAGCTGTTGTAATAAGATGTAAAAAAATAACATGTTTGTGCTGATGGCAATGATTAGATAGAAGGCAAAAAAAAAATCAGAATATATATCCTAGAGGAAATGGAATTTTCAGGTAAATTTTGGAAAGTCCTGTGGGAATAAGATATATAAGATTATGTAGATAATTTGGGTTTGGGTAGAAGCTGTGGTAATTACTTTTCTGGAATAAGAAGGAAGGCATAGTACATTATTGTAGATATTGGTGGAACAGTGGGGACATGGAGCCTGAAGAGGCTATCTCCTTTAGCTAGGCAGGAATCCCAGTGGAGCAATAGGGATACCAATTCAACCACAAAATTTTTGACCTCAAATTTATTCTACCTATAAGAACTCAAGGTTGGAGGATGAAAAAGAGACTGAGGAAATATCCAAGAAATAACTGGTTCAATTTGGGATTCATCCCATGGGCAAGCACCAGTCCCTGACAGTATTACTAATACTCTGTGATGCTTGCAGACAGGAGTCTAGCATGGCTGTCCTCTGAGAGGCTCCACTCAGCGGCTGCCTCAGACAGATGCAAACACCCACAGCTAAACATTGTATGGAGCTTGGGGACTCTTATGGAAGAGAGATGGGGGAAGGATTGAAGGCCACATAGTGGGTAGGAATTCTACAAGAAGACAGAATCAACTAACCTGGACCCCTTTGCAGGCTCTCACCAAGCAAAAAGCGTATACGGGCTGGACCTAGGCTTCTACATACATATGTAGCAAATGTGCAGCTTGGTCTTCCTGTGCATTCCAAACAACTAGAGCAAGATCTATCCCTAAAGCTATTGTCTGTGTGTGGGAACTATTCTCCTAACTTGGCTGCCTTGTCTAGCGTCGGTTGGAGTAGAAGTACCTAGCCCCACAGAGACTTGATGTGCCAGAGCAGGGGGTGGCAGGGTGGGGAGGGAGGGCCCAAGTCTCTCAGAAGAGAAGGAGAGGGGGGATGGGGAAGGGACTGTGAAGGAGGGACCAGGAGTGGGGACAGTAACCAGGATGCAAAGTGAATAAAAAATGAGATAATAGAACAAAATGTATTAGAGCCATGCATGAAATTGCTAACAAATTTAATGAAAAGTAAAATAATAAAGGGCTATAATAGTATTTTTTATCTTTAGAAATTTTTTTATTGGATATTTTCTTTATTTACATTTCACATGGTATCCCCTTTCCAGGTCTCCCCTCTGGAAACCCCCAATCCCATGCCCTTTCCTCCTGCCTCTGTGAGGGTGCTCATCTACCTACCCACCTACTCCTGACTTCTTGCCCTGGCATCAAATTCGCACAGGACCAAAGGCCACTCCTTCTACTGATGCCCAACAAGGCCATCCTCTGCCACATACAAGGCTGGAGCCGTGGGTTTCTTCATGTGTACTCTTTGATTAGTAGTCCAGTCCCCAGGAGCTCCAGGGGATCTGGTTAGTTGACATTGTTGCTCCCCTCACAGGGCTGCAAACACCCTCAGCTCCTTCAGTCCCTTCTTCAACTCCTCCATAGGGGACCCTGTGCTCAGTCTAATGGTTGGCTGCGAGCATCCACCTCTGTATTTGTCAGGCTCTAGCAAAGCCTCTCAGGAGACAGCCATATCAGCATTCCATCAGCAAGTACTTCCTGGCATCTGCAATAGCATCCATGTTTGGCCACTGTATATGGGATAGATCCCCAGGTGAGGCAGGCTCTGGATGGCCTTTTCTTTAGTCTCTGCTCCACACTTTGTCTGAGTATTTTGTTCCCCCTTCTAAGAAGGACTGAAGCATCCACACTTTGTTCTTCCTTCTTGTGTTTCATGTGGTCTGTGAATTGTATCTTAGGTCTTCTGAACTTTTGGGCTAATATCCACTTATCAATGAGTGAATACCATGTGTGTTCTTTTGTGATTGGATTACCTCACTTAGGATGATATTTTCAAGTTCCATCCATTTGCCTGTGAATTTCATAAAGTCATTGTTTTTAACAGCTGAGTAGTAGTATTCCATCGTGTAGATGTACCACATTTTCTGTATCCATTCTCTGTTGAGGGACATCTGGTTTGTTTCCAGTTTCTGGCTATTATAAATATGAACATGGTGGAGCATGTGTCCTTATTGCATGTTGGAGCATCTTCTGGGTATATGCCCAGAAGTGGTATAGCTGGGTCCTCAGGTATTACTATGTTCAATTTTCTGAGGAACTGCCAGACTGGTTTCCAGAGTGGTTGTACCGGCTTGCAACCCCAGGGCTGTAATAGTTTTAAGTCATATTAGTAGAATGTTAGAAATTAGAATATAGAAGACTAGAAAGCTAGATGTTCAAGAATTTGAGAGGCTTTGCTTCAGAAAACATTTAATAATATTCCCAATTCACAAATACTTAAGACAAATAAGTGTTTGAGAAATTGTAAGTCTGAAACTAGAATTATCAAGAAATGAGAGTAATTTTGGCTCATGTAGTGAAGGAAAGAAGTTTTCATCAAGGCAAGAAGGTGAACAGAAATTTAGAGACGAATTAGAAGATAGAAGGCTTTTTCTGGTGACAGACTTAAATGCCAGAGAATAAAGAAGATTGTTTAGAAGTTACAAAAGGCAGGAGTATGGTAGCTGGAAGACATATAGAACCTTGTGGGATTAGAAGCAGGGAGAAGACTGGATACCTGACGGTCTGGTCTTCAGTGAACAACACAACACAGATAAAGAAGATGAATTTATTTTAATTTTGTCCAATATGACAATCTTCTATGTAATTAAAGCATTTTTTGTGTCTTGTGAAGGATCTAAAATTAGAAATAAAATATATTCATCTATCATTTTTCTAAATGTTAAACTAGCCTAAAAAATTTGTAGATTTAAAAATGATATGGCTAACAGCAAACTAAGAACTATTTTCAACCAGAGATATGAAAATCAGAGTTTAAAGATTATTTTGTTGTAATATAGAAAAATGTACTAAAGTGGGAGAAATAGTTTGTTAGATGACTAGTTAACTTGCTAACTGGTGAAATAATTCCAATGGGAAAAGAGAAGGAAAAGGGAATGAGGAAGATGAGAGAGGTGAGGTGAGGTAAGGGAGGGGGAGGGGGACAGGAGAGGGAGAGGGATAGGAGAGGGAGAGGGAGAGGGACAGGGACAGGAGAGGGAGAAGGATAGGAGAGGGAGAGGAGAGGAGGGGAGAGGGGAAAATTTTTGAGACAACACCAATATGATTCAGAGTTTGTGATATAACATACTGAGTAGAAGGAAAAGGAACAGTCAATTATGACTGGAAGTTATCTGATTTTATCAAATCTAATACTGAAAGTATTTGAATTTAGGGAAATAAATTTTGCTCAGAGCTCAACTTTTCTATATTTAGTTTTGTGTTTTCTTAGGAAATATTACTTGAATATATGATGAAAACTACCTTCTGACATTTTCCTGAACAGTATGGGCCTCACATATGAACATACAATAGGAAGATGCTTGATGCCCTGTGTGCATTCTAAGCTTGGGATTTAGAAGGTAAATGTTATTTAACATCATTGGAGAACCACAGTAGACCTACTTAAAAACTCCAGACTTACACAAAAACACCTCAAATCAAAGGTCAGAGGAGATAAAATGCTTAGAAGCTCTGTGCCTGTAGCTCATGGGATAAAACCAGGATGATATTTTGATGGTTCCTAAGGGAAGGGTGATGTGACTTCAAATAAAGGCCAGCACAGGACAGCCCTTGCTAAGCTTTGTGCTATAACCTTCATTCAAAGACATATTCAAAACCACCCTTATACATGTCAGAATATTATTACCATGACATGGAAATCTTCCAATACTGGGCCCATGAGAAGCAGTATAAAAACTGTACGTGACTCATCACATTAACCAGCCTTGGGGTAATCTTTACTTTAAAAGTGCAATCGAGAATGATCTATAATATTTTAATTAGAAATGTGCTCTTGGATTTTGCATTATTTACCAATCTGATGCATTGATCTATCAGTCTCCTGTTCTCTTAAATACATGTTTTCTTGAGACTGTCTAATCTCTCTCCACTTCAGGAAATCACATATCCACAGAAGATATGAATATTTTTTGAAGGAATTTAAAATTATATCATATCATAAAATTTCCAGCTCTCTGCTTTTCAAAGAGATCCATGATAAGCTATATTTAAGAATTTTGGTAGAAAATGGGAAATACACAAACCATTAAGTTTATCATTTGAAAGAAAAAGATTTCAAGTTTTTCAAGACGTGTTAGCTTCAAGTTTCCAATATTGATTCTTTTTAGAAAAAGCAAACTCGAGATCTTCAGCAAATCTATTTATAAATTTTCTATTTGGCAAAGACCCTCTGCCGTGCTTTCTTGGCCTCTCCTAACTTATGTAGTTGTTCACTCAAAATATCAGTGCTCTGAGGTCTCTCAGTGATGAGCATCTCAGAAATGACTGTATGTCTATTAGCAAATAACCTCATTTGACGGTACCTTTAAACTGACATTCTAACTGTGGGAAGTTTTGAGTGGCATAGTGCTGATGGATAGGCATGGGTGCTACCAGTTGTGGACCCCATAGACTCTATTTCTTGGTTGATTCATCTGCTAATTAGAGTATATATAGTTGCCATGTAAGGTTTGCTTGAAGTATGCAGGACGTGATCTATGAAAAGATTTTAGGGTTTAGTCAATGTTCAATGTGGTGTCAAACATTCAGAATTTATTGTGAAGCTTATAAGTAAAAACTTTATTGTTGCATTTGTTGGGTAAATATGTTCAGTGAATGTTGAAGGACTTTTGAAACATTTGTCACTCCACTGTTGCTTGATATTGAGTCTTCTCTGGGAGACAATGGTTTTAAGGAGCAATCTGAAACTAGGAGCTAAAATAAGTCTTTATTCCCTGGAGTTATTACTTCCAGGTATTTTGGACAAAACTGCATAAAAGTAACTAATACAGAGGAGAAAGCCTGGTGAGGCAGGGTTTCCTTTATTTATTTATTTATTTATTTATTTATTTATTTATTTATTTAATGTATATGAGTACATTGTAGCTGGTCAGATGGTTGTGAGCCTTCATGTGGTTGTTAGGAATTAAATGTTTAGAACCTCTGCTCGCTCCGGTCAACTCCGCTGGCTCAGTCCCTGCTTGTTCTGGCCCAAAGATTTATTTACTATTATAAATAAGTACACTGTAGCTGTCTTCAGACAGCACCAGAAGAGGGCGTCAGACCTCATTACTGGTGGTTGCTGGGCTTTGAACTCAGGACCTTTGGAAGAACAGTCAGTGCTTTTACTCACTGAGCCATTTCGCCAGTCCAAGGCAGGGTTTCTTGGATTCTTTGTATATATTGGATATTAGCCCTCTTTCAGATATAGGATTGATAAAGATCTTTACCCATGTGTTGGTTGCGATTTTGTCCTGTTGACAGTGTCTTTTGCCTTACAGAGCTTTGCAATTTTATGAGGTCCTATTTGTCAATTCTTGATCTTAGAGCATAAGCTATTGGTGTTCTGTTCAGGAAATTCTTCTCTGTGCCCATGTGCTTGAGGCTCTTCCCCACTTTCTTTTCTACTAGTTTCAGTGTATCTGGTTTGATGTGGAGGTCCTTGATCTACTTGTACTTAAGCTTTGTACAAGGAGAGAGGAATGGATTGATTTACATTCTTCTGCATGGTAACTGCCTGTTAAGCCTGCACCATTTCTTGAAAATGTGGTCTTTTGTCCACTGGATGGCTTTAGCTCTTTGTCAAAGATCAAGTGACCATAGGTGTGTGGGTTCATTTCTGGGTCTTCAGTTCTATTCCATTGATCCACCTGCCTGTCACTGTGCCAATACTATCCAGTTTTTTTTTTTTTTTAATCACAATTGCTCTTTAGTACAGTTTAAGGTCTGGAATGGTGATTCTACCAGAGGTTCCTTTATTGTTGAGAATAGTTTTTGCGATCCTATGTTTTTTGTTATTCTAGATGAATTTACAAATTTGCTCTTTCTAACTCTGTAAAAAATTGAGTTGAAATTTTGATGGGGATTGCATTGAATCTGTAGATTGTTTTTGGCAAGATGGTCATTTTTACTATTTTATTCCTGCCATACATGAGCATGGGAGATCTTTCCATCTTCTGAGATCTTCTTCAATTTCCTTTTTCAGAGACTTGAAGTTCTTGTCATACAGATCTTTTACTTGCTTAGTTAGAGTCACACCAAGGTATTTTATATTTTTTGTGACTATTGTGAGGGGTGTTGTTTCCCTAATTTCTTTCTCAGCCTGTTTATCCTTTGTGCAGAGGAAGGCCTCTGATTTGCTTGAGTTAATTTTATATCCAGCTACTTTGCTGAAGTTGTTTATCAGGTTTAGGAGCTGTCTGGTGGAATTTTTGTGGTCACTTAAGTATATTATCATATCATCAGCAAAAAGTTATAATTTGACTTCTTCCTTTCCAGTTTGTATCCCTTTATATGCTACTTGACCTTTCCCCTCACTGCTTTTAATAGTCTTTCTTTGTTTTGTGTATTTGGTGTTTTGATTATTATGTGACAGGAGGAATTTCTTTTCTGGTTCAAACTATTTGGAGTTCTGAAGGTTTCTTTTATGTTTGTTCATGAGTATCACTTTCTTTACGTTAGGAAAGTTTCTTCTATAATTTTGTTGAAGATATTTACTGGCCCTTTTAGGTTGGAAGTCTTTATACTCTCTTCTATACCTATTATCCTTTGTTTGGTCTTTTCATTGTGTCCTAGATTTCCTGGATGTTTTGGCTTAGGATCGTTTTGCATTTTGCATTTTCTTTGACTTTGTGTTAATGTTTTCTATGGTATCTTTTGCACCTGAGATTCTCTCTTCTGTCTCTTGTATTCTGTTGGTGATGCTTGCATCTATGGCTCCTGACGCTTGTCCTAGGTTTTCTATCTCCCGCATTGTCTCTCTTTGTGATTTCTTAATTGTTTCTACTTCCATTTTTAGATCTTGGATGGTTTTGTTCAATTCCTTCACCTCTTTGGTTGTGCTTTCGAGTAATTCTTTAAGGTATTTGTGTTTCCTCTTTAAGGGCTTGTACCTGTTTATCTGTGTTCTTCTGTATTTCTTTAAGGGAGTTATTTATGTCCTTCTTAAATTCCTCCATCACCATCATGAGAGATGATTTTACATCCAAATCTTGCTTTTCTGATGTTTTGGGGTATCCAGGACTTGCTGTGGTGAGAGTAGTAGGTTCTGATGATGCCAAGTAGTCTTGGTTTCTGTTGGTAAGATTCTTGTGTTCTTCTTTCACCATCTGTTGATCTCTGGTGTTAGATGTTCTTGATGTCTCTGGCTGGAGCTTGTTTATCCTGTGTGTCTATAAGCTTGTGTCAGTACTTCTAGAAGATCATCTCTCCTCTGGTAAGACCAGTGTGCAGAGGGCTGTTGATCAACCATCCCTCTTGAGTACCGGGGTCAGAGCACACCCTGGAGACAAGCTCTCTGCTTGTGGGAAAGATGCAGAGAGGGTTGTGGATATCCCTCCTAGTTATAGATGGAGGTAAAAAGGATCCTGCCCCAGCTTCCCTGCCACTTCTGCTGCCTTTGCCTCCTTGCTGGTCCTGCCTTAGAAAGTCACCAGAGAGAAAATGGGATCTCCCCTGAGTCCAGGGGTCAGAGCACTCCCTGGAGACAAGCTCTCTGCTTGTGGTAAAAGTGCAGAGAGTGAGGCAGGGTTTCCTAATAAGGCTCTTTTAAGTCAGAATATGATCATGGTTGCTGGATGTAGCTCCTTTCCCCACTGTCCTTTCTGTGACACTAACAGCTCTGATGCCTCACTTACAACACTTAGGTCCTGGCCCAGTGGCTGGCACACAGCACCTCCTTTGTAAGTGATTGGTTTAGAAAATGAATGGGTATGGGAACTGATGCTTATTCAACTCTTGCTCTCTTGTCCCTGTGTATTGGGAGCCCTGCCCTGGAAGCACCATCTTAGCCTGGAGTAACAGAGCTCTGTGCCTCACCAGCTGGTGTCCTGCTCTGCCAATGCAGTGCAGTGCAGTGATATGAGTTGCTGAAGATGCTGTTGTTCCTCCTACCTTAAGGCTACAAAGATCTCTGTCTTTATTCTCTTTCCTGTGCTAGTGAGAAAAAAAATCAAGGAGACTGCTCTCTCCTCTGTATTATTCATTCTTTGTTTGACCGGGGATGATAGAGTAGGTAGAGTTCTCACAGTGAAGTTAGTTAGTTCTTAAATTCCTTAACAGTTATTGTGACAGCCCTTTCAATGGATGCTTAGAGTTCCATTACTTTTTCCAAAGGTGTCTCTCCTGAAATTGAGTTGGCTCACAGCAGCCAGGTCCTGCCTTGCTTTACCACTCTCTTATAGACTTTATGTATCATTGATACCTATCATTCATGCAGCATCAACTTCTTTCTTGCATTCTGGTGAACTGTCCCTCCTTATAATCTTTTGTTTGTTTGTTTGTTTGTTTGTTTGGTATAATGTATCCATCAATATAGATACTCAATTTATTGATTACATTTTGAACATATCCATACTACTCAGGATTCAAGCTATCCCCTTAAAGACTCTTCATTTTCTGTTGTGAATGAGCACAAATAACCAAGAACCTAGGTAAAGCAATGGCCTCCCTCCATTCACCGAATATTTCTGAGTCTAGATGAGATAATAATAACTGCTGGCACAGTTGTAGAGATTAGTAAGATATATAACACTAGGCATATGGTAGGTAGGCTTTTCAGTAGATGGATCAGACCAGCAGGGTTTGTGAGCAGATTTTTCTAGAGCTAAATGGGGTTCTCAGTGTCAGAAAAAAATAAGGAATCACAGAAGACTGTCAAGGCAAGGTACAGAGGAAGAAAACAAAACATAATTTACAAAGAAAGAAAGTGTGATGGAGCAAAGTCGAAGCTCAAGAAATTGGTTGCGAGGCCAGTATGGGACAATCTTCTGCTGGAGATCATTAGTTCCATCTCCTAAGCTAGGATGCTGTACTTTTTGTCCACATGGTGAATCACCCTGAATCTCTATTATGCCATGCTCCCTCCAGCACCACGTCTCTTATGATGTTGATTAGGATGAAATCCCTCAATAGCAGACTCCAGGCCAATATTAATTATGAAAATTATTTGTCAGGGAAAATATCTGTGAGGACAAATGAGAGTTAGGGAGTGTGTTCTGGTCTTCAGGAAGGTTAGAGGGGAGTTTGGAAAAAAAGATTCCGTAGTGGGAGGTTATGGAAATATTTTGAATGGTTTGTATTGATTCCTTGAGGCAAACAGCAAATGTCTTCTTGAGAGGAGGCAGCATTTTCCCAGAATAGATCTGCCTAGGTATTCTTTTTTATATATTAAATTTTAGTAGTTTTATTATTATTTATTTTACTTTTTATTAATCATTTCATTCATTTACATCTTGAATGATATCCCACTTCAAAGTTACCCCTTCAGCCCCCCCATCTCACATCCAACCTCCATTTACCCTTTTTCCTATATGAGGGTGCTACCCCTCACCCACACTCTCCCACCCCACCACTCTAGCATCCCCTTTTGCTGGAGCATCAAACATCCCTGGGACCAAGGACCTCTCCCTCCCATTGAGGTCAGGTAAGGTTATCCTCTGCTACATATGTATCTGGAGCCATGGATCACTCCAGGTACACTCCTTGGTTGGTGGTATAGACTCTGGGTGGTCAGGCCAACCCATGTTGTTCTTCTAAGGGGGTTACAATCCCCCTCCACTCCTCCAGTCCTTCTGCCAGCTCCCCTACCAGGTTCACTTGGCCCATGGGTACCTGGGCTGCTTTAGAATTTGGAAGCAGCAGCCTTCCTCAGAAAAAGTATGAATTTGTAGCCATCACAGCAAGTACTGAATGTAGTGTGCCTATGTCCTTTTCTTGTTTAGAAGAAAAAATATTAAGATGTTTTTCTATATCAAATACATACATATTAAAACTTTTTAAAAGAGATACTAAAACAGGGAGAAAAAAATTTAAATCTAAGACACTAAAAAGAAAAGAGAAGAAATAATAAAGGTCCAAGTAGAAACCATACCACCCTTTAATGCATATACATAAAATGAATAAATCATGGAAATAAACAAAAATAGACTAAAATCTCCAAAGACAGAAATTTCCATATTGTAAAATAAACCAAAGTTAAGTCTATGTGTGTAAACATAAGACCTAAAAAGCTAAAGATACAGAAAAATAGAAAGTGTTGGAATGGAAAGACGTGAATGTCAAGTCCAGAGAAAAGAACACTGTTTAGTTTTATCAAAAGGACTTCCACGGGGCTATGCTCAGTGGGAAAAACACTTGTTTTTACAGAGGATCTGGGTTCACTTCCCAGCACCTACATGGTGGCTCACAACCTTCTGTAATTCCAGGGAATCCAATACCCTCTTCTGACCCCTGCAGGCACCAAGTTCACACATTGTTCACAGAAATACATGCAGGCAAAAACCTCAAACAGATAAAATAAAATACTAAAATAAAATAAAAATATAGATCTTTTTAAAAAGGAAGATTTCAAGGCAAAATGCATACCCAGTAGTAAGTGATTCAACCCCTTAAAAAGTATAATTTTTACTTAGTTCCTCTCTCTGTCCATTGTGTGTTCTAGTACACTCATCCATGGGTGCATATAAGGGATCCAGAACTCAACATCAGATGTCTTCCTCTGCCAGTCTCCGCCTTAGTTTTAGGTATAGAGTCAATCAATGAATCTAGTTTCACTGTTTCAGCTTGACTAGCTGACAGGAAGCCCCTGTTTCTGCTTACTTCCTGCCAGCCAGCACCCAGTTTACAGGTGCACGCTCCCAAGCCCAGCTTCTGTGTAGGTCCTGCTGTCTGAACTCAGGTCCACGTGCTTGCACGGAAAGCACTTTCCCTACTGAATGGTCTCTCCAATCCTCATCTTGTTTTGTTTAAAGACTCATATTTAAAATAAATAAAATCAAACTTAAACATTAAAAGATAAATTGATAAATCTATAATGCTAAATAGAAATTATATTACACTATTCTTCTTGTAGAAGATAAAAAAACTTCTAAGCAAGGGCACATAACATTTAAAGATTAATGATAATAATCTTGGGTTGGAGAGATGGCTCAGTGGTTAAGATGACCAAACTTTGATCTCCAGCACCCATGTCAGATAACTCACAACCACCAGAGGGTCTGGTGTTTCAGATCTTCTCAGGTACCTGAACTCATGTGTGCACACTGTCAAACAGTAAAAATAAATCTTCAAACATTAGAAGAAATAATTGTGACCTAATGGACAGACACAGAATGCTACACAGGATAATTAAGGGTTTAGCATTGGAAATGCTTAGGAGAATTTGCCAAAAGCCATGCCAGAAAGAATGGTATTTTCAGATGAATCAATTTCTATTAGAAATTAGAAAGCAATAACAGAAACAGGTTGGGAGGGAGCTGTATCCCACAGGAAAAGGAGAATTTAAAGCTGGATGTAACTAAGGAAGTAAATGTGATACTAAGTACATAACTCAAAACTTAGAAAAAGAACACAACAGTTTAAAACCAGGTGTTAAAGCAGTGGTTCCCAGTCTGTGAATTCGACGACTTTCTCATAGGGGTCACCTAAGATCATCTATATACCAGATATTTACATATAATTAATAACACTTACAAAATTACAGTTATAAAGTAGCAATGAAAATAACTTTGTGGTTGGGGGGTCATCACAATATAAGGAACTGTGTTAATGAGTCACGGCATTAGGAAGGTTGGGAACCACTGGATTAAAGGAACATTGAAGCACAGCAAATAAAAAACAGGAAGTGATCATACAATATAGAGAATCAGCAAGGCCAAAAATCATTATTCTTAACAAATGTGAAATTAACAGTTAAAAATTATAAGTTTGATCAACTTAAAGAGAAACTGTGAAGATAGCAGTGTATTTAAAAGATAGAATAAAGGAAATGTCTAGAATAGTTCAATTTATTCCCCAAAGGAACTACCGTAATTATACAGAAATACTAGGCCAAGTGATTCTGTCAGTCATGTGTATCTACCTACTGCTTTAAAAAAATGAATTCCAGAGTCTATGTCAATATTCTATATTGTTTGGGGAGTCACTTGGACTGTTCTGATAAGCCATATAAGAAAAGGATTCTTGTACCTAGTACTAGGAGTTTTGTTAGTCTACGGTTGTTGTAGAGAACATTGTCAGGGCAAGTGACATAATATTCTTTAACACACCCACCCATGTATTTTGTATAATTTTAGGTAAATATACAATAATATAGTTCTTTGAGACTTTATCAGAAACCCTTGGTATTATTTGTTCTTTCTCTGTATTTCAAAACCGAATACAAAGCAACAAGCCACAGCTAAACAAGAATCACTGATGCTGGAGCTAGAGCTTTGTGGTTAAGAGCACTTTCTGCTTTTATGAAACACCTGAACTTGGTCCCAACCACTAACATGGTGGTGACTCAACTATGCTTCCAGGCATCAGATGCCCCCTTCTGGCCTCCATGAGCACCAGGCATGAAAGCAGCATTCAGACATACATACAGGCACTCACAAACACACACAAAATGAGGAAACCTTTAACCCAAAAAGAAACATAAAATCAAAATAGATTCTGATTTTATGAACTAATTGACTGCTTTCTAAGACCTGATGACAAATAAGAGTTGAAGAAGCAGAAAGAACAGTAGTAATACTCCATAGGAAACACCTGTAGGATGTGGGCAAGACCAAAAGCCAAAGAAGGGAATGTGTCTGGTTTTGTTGTTGGTATTTCCATGAAATAGGAAGTATCTTTGAATTTATGTTCATTTTTGAAGTAAGCATGCTGTTTACAAAGAGCAAAAATCTATTTGTGTCTCATTCTGAGTCCTTTAAAGCTGATTGAATGGAATGTCATTATTTTAAAGCTCAGCACCTTTAATTTTTTGTTCCTGTTGGTGGCAATGCTGGGAGTTGAATTCAGGCTCTCCATATGCCAAGCACAGGTTTCAATATCAAGTTACTCCCTTGGCCAGAATCTTAGATATTTTTAAGAGACTGACATTACATTTCTTAGGGAAATCTCATATTATTGTATATAATACTAATAAATTAACTAATGAGCTTATAATATTTATAATTATTAATAAACTAAATTTGCACTAAATTGCTTTTGCAAGAAAGGCCATCCTACCAAACCTTGTAAACAATGACCTTTCCCCCATATTTTTCTGTTTGCTTAAGTTCTTTGCCTTGTTCAAATGTCATTTTATGTCCCATTTTCTCCTGAGCGACTGAGCCAGCTACTGTAGCTCAGGTTTGGCTTGTCTTACCTAAGGGCACCAGCTCTCTTGTTATTTCTGCCAAGCAGATAAATAAGAGTAATAGCCTGCCATCTGGACAATTTACTGCAGTCAGTGCACCTCAATGACCAATTTGCTCTGCTCTGCTGAAATCTTGTTTTCCATTAAGTTTTGCTAACTCAGAGGTCTATTTTTATGGGATCTGTACCTTTTAAAAATATTTCATTTTTTTAAAATTTAAAATATAATTGCACAATTTCTCTTCCACTTCTACTTCCAACCTGTCCTGCTCCTCTTCTCAAATTTATGGCCTTTTAAAAAATTATATATACATATAATTTTATATATCATATATATATTATGATATGAGTAAATCTATCAATATGACTTGTGAGACTACTTAGTGTTGCTTATGTGTTTAGCACTGTCTACTTTGTTATTGGTTAACCAATGAGGAGCTCATTCCTGGGGAAAACAAATTCCTTTCTCTCAGCTATCATTAATTGCTCTTTATCTAGGGATGGGGCCCCGTGAGATTTCTTCTGGCCATGCTGCTATGTCCACTGGTTTTGTCATCATTTTGGTCTTTGGGGAGCCAGAGTGTTGATATTTCTTAGGTGTAGCTTCCTGGTCCTCTGGCTTTCATGATCTTTCTGCATTCTCTTAAATGATACTCGGTGAGCCTTGTGTGTAGAGACTGTTTGTACTTGTGGATCAACTGAGGATGGGTACCTTGTGATCAGATGTTTTCTGTATTTTTACCAGATGTGTTTTTTTTTTTTTTTTGTGATGGTCACCATCTCCTTCAAAAAGAAGCTTCCTTGATGAGGGGTGAGAGCCATATTTCTCTGTGGATAGAAAGATAATTATTGATGTACAGATTTTAAGAATCAGTCTGGTTTAGGAAAATGGCAGTAGTAGGTTTTTCTGTAAAGTCTATATCCTCACTACCCATGGGTAGTTGGCTAGGCTTAAAGTATCAGGTATGATATTCCTCTTATTGATCAGGCCTTAAGTCTAATTGGACAGCTGTTCCTTGCTACCAAAATATAGGAACCTCAATTTCACCTCTAGCAACGGCTGTGGAACTGGGCATTTTATTTCATAGACTTCACAGCTGAGTAGGATTGTTGATTGGTATTTTTGGTAGAACCTTCTAGTACTATGAAATCTAGTCCCCAAGGAGGAGGCTTTTGGGAACTCTACTGAGTCCTGTGTTCATAACATATTGTATCTTTAGCAATAGGGTCTTACCTTAAATATCTGGAAGGCAATCAAGGGCAACAACAATAAGCTATAGTTTTGGAAGCCTCATTGTTTCTTAACCAACAGCTCAAAAGATTTCTCACTTCTGCTACTAGGGTTTTTCTTAGATAGTCCTTGGCTCTTGGGGGAACATTATCACTCCAAGTGGTGTAATTTCATAATATATATGCTATGTAATTTAGGTATGTATGAAATAATATGATTCTTGACTGGGTGTGGTAGTGCATGCATTTAATCCCAGCACTCAGGGGCAGAGGGAGATAGATCTCTGAGTTTGAGGCCATCCTGGTCTACATAGCAAGTTAGAAAGTAAAAACTGCCTCAAAAAAACAAATGATGATGATGATAATGATTATGACCATCATCATCATCCCTAGGGCTTTTTAATAATCCTGGTGTCTCCTCTCCTCAATTAAAGCCATACCTCTGCTTTTCCATTTCCCCCTTCATATCACCTAGTATCCTATTATTTCTTTCTTTGGAGCACTTTTTAATTTAAATAGGTGTCAGTACCTAAGGGGTTGAATTGTCTTACAAGTAGATCTGTATTTTTGTAGGGCACACTCTGAATCTGTCACAGTAAAAGAGCAATTTGATGGCTGATATTAACTGTCAAGTTGACAGAATCTAGAATTATTGACAAAATGAATTTCAGAGCAAGTCTGTGAGGGATTATTAAGATTGCATTGTATGAGATGGGAAGATCCACACTAACTATGGATGGTGCCATTCTACGGTCTGGAGTCCTGGACTAGATATAAAAGAGAAGTGAGCTGAGCACCAGTGTTCATCCCACTCTTGCTCCAGACTTCTGTGAACACCAACTCATGCTTTTGCTGCTATGCTTGATGGACAGCATCCTCAGCCTATGAGCCGAAACTGAGCGTTCCTTTGTTTGTTAGCAAGACAGAGGCATACATATACATCACCAACTGCTGTGATGACACTTCATTACATTTAGCATGTAACAGCCTAGTCACGGAAGTGACAGCCTGGTATCCTCTGTGTTATATTGATTAGAGGTGAACCCTAGATCCTACTGATCCTGGAGAGACAGACATAAGACACTTGCTGTTACATATCAAGGGCAGAAGCATGGAGGGCCACCTTAAGGTGTGCCGACCACAGCAACAACGCTTATGGCCAGATAACAAGAGAAATCAAAGCGCTGTTTTGCAGAGTGTCAGGAAGTGGATCTTTAATAAAGTTAGGTGGGCAATCCAGACCCAAGAAATTCTGAGAACTTATCAGTCTTTGCTTTTATAATCATTGTTTTACTTTCCTTTTTTTGATTAAAACACTTAAAAAAAGAAAACTAATAGCATAAACAATCTTTCAGGCAGCACATGCTGGTTTGTCTCAGATTGCTTGTAGTATTTGGGAAATATGAGATATGGTCCTTTAGAGGAAAAAGCAATATGCCATTTTTATTTTCTGCTCAGGTAATTTAAAGACTCATTCCAAAAAAGATTGGCAGACTTTGCTCAACATTTCCTGTCTTTGAGTTATGCAATAGCAACTTATTTGGGGAAGTAGTGTCTATATCCGTTGGAACACGGGAGAATCATAAGCATCTGACCTCATGTAGATGTTTTTCTTTAATTTTTCTGTTAAAAAAGCCATAAGGGAAATATGTCACCACCCACTCTTTTCTGGAGAGCTCTTTGCTTTGGGTTTTAAAAACCCAGTCTTAAAGGGCTCACTGAGTTATTTTGGATTCCCCTGAGCCCCATAGGAGAATGCAAGACAAGAATGGGTGTGTGAGACTTTTGTAATGTGACAGGTCTCTTCTTCCTGACAAGAGATTGTCAGTGACTCTTCAATGGTAAGACTTGGAGCTTTTCATTCTCCATTTTCTAAGGAATGGAAAATCTCTCTGTCTCTCTCTGTCTCTGTCTCTGTCTCTCTCTCTTTCTCTCTCTCTGTCTCTCTCCGTGTCTTGTCTCGTCTCTCTCTCTCTCTCTCTCTCTCTCTCTCTCTCTCTCTCTCTCTCTCTCACACACACACACACACACACACACACACACACACACACA
>JADRCD010220136.1:0-10365 GCA_019843815.1 Montemys delectorum
TACATCTACACAATGGAGTACTACTCAGCTATAAAAAACAATGAATTTATGAAATTCTTAGGGAAATGGATGGATCTGGAGAGTATCATCCTGAGTGAGGTAACCCAATCACAAAAGAACACACATGGTATGCATTCTCTGATAAGTGGTTATTAGCCCAGAAGTTTGGAATACAGGAAGAACAACCCACAAACCACAAGAAACTCAAGAAGAAGGAAGACCAAAAGGTGGACATTTCATTCCTTCTTAAAAGGGGGAACCAAATACCCACGGAAGGAGTGGCAGAGATTAACTTAGGAGCAGAGACTGAAGGAAGGACAAGCCAACCTAAATATAGCTATCTCCTGAGAAACTCTGACAATACCTGACTAATACAGATGTGGAGGCTCACAGTCATCCATTGAACTGAGTACATGGTCACCAGTGAAGGAGTTAGAGAAAGGTTCTATGGAGCTGAAGGGCTTGCAGCTCCTTAGGACAAACAACAATATGAACTAACTAGTACCCTCAGAGCTCCCAGGGACCCAACCACCAATCAAGGACTATACATGGTGGGACTGATTGTTCTGGCAGCATGTGTATAGTAGAAGATTGCAAATTCAATCATCTATAGGAGGAAAGGACCTCGGCCCAGTGAAGGTTCTGTGCCCCAGTGTAGGGGAATGCCAGGGCCAATAAGTGGGAGAGGGTGGGGTGGCAGGCATGGGGAGGGGGACGGCAACATGGGTTTGTTCTTGTTGTTTTTGTTTGTTTGTTTGTTTGTTTTTTGGAGGGGAAACTGGGAAAGAAGAAATTTACATGTAAAGAAAGAAAAAACCTAATTAAAAAAAAAAAGAAAAAAAAATGTGGCCTTCAAAGCCCACCCCTGGAGATAGATTTCTGCTATATGGTTACCAAATACCCTAAGTTCTACAACCTCCCAGAACAATGCTATCAGCTAGGAATCAAGTGTGCAAATGTGTGAGCCTGTGGATGGTCTGTAGCTTGTTTGATAGAGTGCTTGCCTATTGTACTGGCTGGTTTTGTGTGTCAACTTGACACACACTAAAGTCATCAGAGAGGAAGTCTGAGTTGAGGAAACACCTCCATAAGGTAAACTGTATGGCATTTTCTCAATTGGTGATCAATCAGGGAGGGTCCAGCCCATGGTGGATGGTGCCATCCCTAAGCTGGTGATTCTGGGCTCTATAAGAAAGCAGACTGAGCAGGCTCTGAAACCAAACCAGTAAACAGAACACCCATGGCCTCTGCATCAGCTTCTGCCCCCAGGATCCTGCCCTGCTTGAGTTCCTGTCCTGACTTCCTTCCATAATAAACTGAAATGTGGATGTATAAGTTGAATAAACCCTTTTCTTCCCAATTTGTTTTTTAGTCATGGTGTTTTGTTGCAACAATGACTGACTAAGACACCTATCATGCACAAAGCCCTCATAAACCAGGTATGAAGATGCATTTCTATAATCCTGCCTGCTCAGAATGTGGAGGTAAAGGATCAGAAATTCAAGATCATGGAAAATCAGCCTGCCTCCATCTTAGGCTTAGAAGCCATCTCATAGTAAAGACAAACTAGGTTTACCTTTGTTGGTGATTAAACCTCTGTTTCTCAATGACTGGGCTATGCCCCACCTGCAACCTCAACTACAAACAGTTCTGTACTGCCTGTTCCAGAAATGGGAATCATGTCTTTGTTTTAAAATTTTGTTTATAGCCATCGTGCAACCCTACCTTTGTTATGAACACCTTGATATGACCACCTTGTTATCACCACCTTGTCTTTGGTTCAGGAAGTCCTTAGGACTAGCTTGTTGTGCTTATGTTCTGCTCCTGTAACCTATTTTGCCTGACAAATCCCCCATTTGGAAACCCCTACCTCTGAGCTATAAAAGCTTGTCTTTCTCACATTCAATGCTGACCTCTCAATCCTGCCTTAGGAGGAGGAGGCCTGTATACACAAATAAAAAAGCTTGTTTTAATTAATTATTTGCTTTAATAAACTTGGCCATGATGATTTGGGTCAGTGGTCTTCTTCTTCTATCTTTGGAATTAACAGTCATCCTCACATATACATAATGAGTTCAAGACCAGCCTAAGCTACATCAGACCTTATCTTAAAAGCAGCATTAAACCAAAAAACAGAAACAAACAAACAAGCAACAAAAAAAAAAACTTTAAAAACCCTTAAAAATCTACGAATCTGTGGGCTCTATGTCACATCTGAACCACCAACTGTACATATGAGTCTGGGAAAGAGGGATTTGAAATCAAGAGAAAAAGGCCCTCCTAGTGATTTTAATGTTTATATTTCAAAAAGGCAGCGACCTAAGCAGTCAGACTTTGGTGCCCAGGGACACGGGGAAGTGAGGAAGAAAAACTCAGGAATGCCACATTGGGAAATTCAATTCCATTCTTTCTCATGAGGGAAGCAATGGTGTCAGCTTGCTGGTCACATTCTTGGTATGCTAAAGGAAGTGTTTAGTAGTTTTTATTCAATACTACTACAGACCAGACCTCACAGCGGTCCAAGTTCTTGATACTATGTGGTAAATATAAATCCCTGAAGTGTAAGTTTCTTATTACTGTATATTAATTATATGCCACAGTGTATTTTGCTAGGATAATTTATCAAGTAGAGAATTTAAGTTAGTTCTGAGTTATCCATATGCCAAGGCAAATAGCAGAAGCAAACACAAAACCTCTCTGGGTTGGGGGGGAGGAAGAAAACTGTAGGAAAATGAGCAGAGAACACAGAACAGCCATATAGAGCAAAGGAGAACAGAGAGAGGTTACAGGCCATCCCTTTGCCCCACACTATAGCTACACAGGAAAAATAAACAATAGTCATAGGTTATATATATGTTAAAAGAAACAGGTGACAATTTTGAAAACAATGTGAGTTTCTTTCAAGAATAAGGATAAGTTGAGTCAATTTAAACAAACAAAAACTGAATGGGTTTACCAGCACCAGACCTTTGATGAAATTCTAAAAGACACAGTTCAGGCGAATGGGACAATCTCCCTGAGGATCTCAGATTCAGTAAGATAAAAGTCCAAGATACTGGAAAATATGTGAGGAAATAAAGACAAACATTGTGTAAAGCAGTAGCTGTGACATGGGAGACACAGCAGGACAGAGCACCAATACCAAGAGGCAGTAGCATAAAACAAGTGGGGATGGGCAGAATTGTGACAGTAATTCAACTTTAAAATGTACAAAAACCATGAGTAGACACAAATGGCCAAGGGTTTGTGAGACATCAACTTGGCCTCAGGAAAATGCAGTGTAAAATCCCACCCCAGTCAAAATGAATGCTATAAATCCAGACAACAGTTACAAAAGGCCAGAGGATGCAGAGACAGGCAAGCTTTCATACTCTGTGCCCAGGGACGCGAACAGGCGAAATCCTCACAAAAGCAATCGTTACGGGCAACCAGAAACTGATCTGCCACGTGTTGTAGTAATGCCAGTCTTGGCATATAACTAAAGCAGATGCCCATGCCTATAGCCCCCACCTGCATCAGAGAAGCCCTCCAGACAACAGACAGTGATGAACTCAGAGGCTCAAAACCAAGTGACAGCTGTGGAGCCAACCTTAGACAAGTCACTTGTACCACCCACTCTAAGGGATGCTTGTAGAAGAAGAGAGGAACTAAGGAAGACGTGGGAAACAGGGACAACAATGAAACACCATCCCCAAACTTGAAATAGCTACTGTGGTCATTAACTCACAGCACCTGCTCTGAGCCCACCCACCGACAACTGGACAGATCAACAATCAGTCATAGAAGGAGAATGGAAGAAGGAGCTCCTAGAGCCTCCCTTGCACCCCTGAACTATGGCTACTGAAGGTTCTGGAAGAGGATTCACTGGCTTTAATTGTAGCCCCACCTGACAGCAGCAAACCCTTGGTCACAAGATAGCATAGGTTAATCTTACTGGGCTACAAAGTTAAATTAATGAATTAAAATTTAAAATGAATTTTAAAAACACATGAATTTGATAAAGATGTCTGAATAAGGGTAGGAGTAAGGGTGATGTCCAGAGGGTGAGAAATGGGGTCATCGGCCTACAAAATGTGAATATGTAACTTTTAAAGTAGTGGTAAAAATTTAAATCCTCACAAAACACTATTAAAAGTATGATACCTGCATGTCATGTTTAATATGTCACTATGCATAATAGACATTGATTCAACCGGTATCCACTGACTTCTGAGTCAATAAAGAAAGAGAACTTTATATACAATGGAATGCTATTTTTCCATAAAGTAATAGAAACCTATACTTATTTAGTGGACAGGACTAGATGGTGCTACAGTAAGTAATATAACTCAGAGCAGAAAGACAAACACTGAATAGTCTCACACATGGACACTTGGACAGTTTAGCTCATGATAATAAAAAATAGAATAAATGTTAGCAGAGCCTGGTAAGGGTATGTGATGGTAGACAGAGATGGCCATATTGTCCTGGCAGCAGTGGGTAAAAGAAGCAAGCCTAATGATCTATATATAACATGGTATTGTAATTGGTAAGGAATATATCTAATGATCTATATAGGACATGGTCTGGTAGCCATAAAGAACGTGGTCTGGTAACTGGTTACCCACAGATGAATCCGTGTTTTTAAATAGCCTACAAAGGGTTCCAAATGTTCCTCAAACAATTATACAGCAGTAAGGATCTGCCAGTCTCCCAGATCTGATCATGGAACGTAGCATCCCTATGTGGAAATACAGCATCTTATCACATAAGCAGGTAGAATTATCATGTGTCAGTTTTTCAAAATCAGTAGTAAATACTTAGTCCATGGTTGGTATATGGTTAGGAAAACAGAACTATTTCAAAATCATGGCCTTTGCTATGCCTGATAATTTTCTATTTATTTTTTATTTTTTTATTTGAAGCCATTTTTATTAGATGTTTTCTTTATTTACATGTCATATAATATCTCCTTTCCCAGGTTCCCCTTCGAAAAAAAGAAAAAAAATAAAATAAAATAATAAAACAAAACAAAAACAAAAACAAACCCCTGTTCCCTTCCCCTTTCCCCTGCTCACCATCCCACCCTCTCCTGCTTACTGGCTCTGGCATTCCTCTACACTAGGGCATAGAACCTTCACAGGGCCAAGGGCCTCTCCTCCCATTGATGACTGACTTGGCCATCCTCTGCTATACATATGCTGCTGGAGTCATTAGTCCCACCATGTTATCTTTGGTTGGTGGTTGAGTCCCTGGGAGCTCTGAGGGTACTAGTTAGTTCATACTGTTGTTCATCCTAAGGGGCTGCAAGCCCTTCAGCTCCTTGGGTCCTTTCTCTAGCTCCTTCATTGGGGACCCTGTACTCAGTCCAATGGATGGCTGTGAGCCTCTACTTCTGTATTAGTCAGGCACTGTCAGAGCCTCTCAGGAGAGAGCTATATCAAGCTCCTGTCAGCCAGCACTTGCTGGCATCCACAATAGTGTCTGGATTTGATGATTGAATATAGGAAGGATTCCCAGGTGGAGCAGTCTCTGGATTGTCCTTCCTTCAGTTTCTGCTCCATAGTTTGTCTCTACAACTCCTTCCATGGGTATTTTGTTCCCGCTTTTATGAAGGAATGAAGTATCCACATTTTGGTCTTCCTTCTTCTTGAGTTTCTTGTGGTTTGTGGATTGTACTTTGTGTATTCTGATCTTCTGGGCTAATATCCACTTATCAGAGAGTGCATACTATTCTAGAAAGAAATATAGAAGATTTGAACAAAACAATTAACAAATTTAATTCCTGAACATATAAAAAAATAAATCAAACATGGTGTCCCTGGAAGACCTGATCTTTTCTGAGAAGAGGTAAATTGGGGAGGGGGTGGATACGGGGGGATAAACAGGGGAGAGGGAGGAACTGGGAGAGGAGAAGGAATGGAAACTACAGTGGGGGTATAATATGTGAATGAAAAAGAAATATAAAGAAAAAAATCAAGCCCAATGAGTAGAAATATGAATTCTTGCTGGGTGTGATGGTGCTCATCCATACTCCCAGCCTGTGGGAGCTGAGGCAGGAGGATCATCAGCTCTAAGCCATCCTCTGCCTCACACTAAATGTTAAAACAGCAACTGCAGGGCTGGAGAGATGGCTAGCAGTTAAGAGCACTGACTGCTCGTCCAAAGGTCCTGAGTTCAAATCGCAGCAACCACGTGGTGGCTCACAACCACCTGTAATGAGATATGATACCCTCTTCTGGTATGTCTGAAGAAAGCTATAGTGTACTTATATATCATAAATAAATAAATCTTAAAAAAAACAGCAACTGCAACAAAAAAAAAATGGAACTAGGGCATAGAGCACTTGCCCAGCATGCACAACACCTGCATTCATTAAAGAAGGAAGAAGCTGGGTAGTGGTAGTGCACTCCTTTAGTTCCAGAAGTCAGGAGACAAAGGCAAGCAGATTTCTGTGAGTTCAAGGCCATCCTAATCTACAGAGCTAGGTCTAGGGCAGCTACATAGAGAAACTCTTTCTTAAAAAAGAAAGAACAGATTTAGAAGAGATCAATAAACTTGATGATGATGATGATGACATTATTATTATTATTACAGATTAAAGACAAGCAGAAATTTTAAGAAAAACAAAAGTACATAATAAAGCTAAATTGATTCTTTGAGAAAATATTACAAATACAAGAAGCAAAAAAAAATCTCAAAATATGTGTCTCAGTACATGCATTAAAATGATACAATATCATCCAACACAATTCAAGTGCCATCAATATTTGTAGTTACATTACTCAAATAGAGAAGAAGATGGATTAAGTATGGCAGACTTTATAGACTGGACAGCATCCCAGCCAACACAGAAGACTCTAGATATAACCCATGGAAGACTGTAGGGAAGAAACGGCTATTGAAATAAATCTGCTGAAAATAAAGCCAAATAGAAAAAGGTAAACCAAGTCACTACTCCATACCCACAAAATACCAGTTCTTGGGCCTGGCAAGATGTCTCAGCAGCTAAGAGCACTCCTTGCTCTTCCAGAGGACTCACTCTTTCCGTTGGAATGAGAGTGCCTGCCATGTTGATCTCTCTCACCTCACAGCTGCATTTTGGAAGAAGGCTTCTCCATAGAGAAGTGGAAAAAAATCCACTGGTCTCTTTTATTTTCAGTTTTTAAAATCTATTTGGAAAAAAAATCTATTTGAGACATTAAACATGATAGAAGATGGAAAAATCTCTATAGAAAAAAGTCCACTATGAAAGGAAATTGTGACAATTTCCTGATTAGATAGAAGCCGTGCCATCTCCAAGGGAGAATACACAGCATAACTGTGGGTTCAGTGTTCCTTCTGTTTCTATTTTGTGGAATAGTTTGAAGAATATTGGTATTAGGTCTTATTTGAACGTCTGATAGAATTCTGCACTAAATCCATCTGGTTCTGAGCTTTTTGGGGGGGGGAGGGGTTGGAAAACTTTTAATGACAGCTTCTATTTCCTTATGAGACTGTTTAGGTCATTTATCTGAACCTGATTTAACTTTGGTACCTAGTATCTATCTAGAAAATTGTTCATTTCATCCAGATTTTCCAGTTTTGTTGAGTATAGGCTTTTGTAGTAGGATCTGATATTTTTTTTAATTTCCTCAGTTTCTGTTGTTATGTCTCCCTTTTCATTTCTGATTTTGTTAATTTGGATAATGTCTCTGTGCCCTCTGGCTAGTCTGGCTAAGGGTTTATCTATCTTGCTGATTTTCACAAAGAACAGTTACTGGGTTTGCTGATTCTTTATATAGTTCTTTTTGTTTCTACTTGGTTGGTTTCAGACCTGAGCTTGATTATTTCCTGCCGTCCACTCCTCTTGGGTGTATATGCTTCTTTTGTTCTAGAGCTTTCAGGTGTGCTATTAAGCTGTTGAATGCCAACAAGTGCTGCATGACAGGAGCCTGATATAGCTATCTCCTGAGAGGCTCTGACAGTGCCTGACTAATACAGATGTAGAGGCTCACAGCCATCCATTGGACTGAGTACAGGGTCCCCAATGAAGGAGTTAGAGAAAGGACCCAAGGAGCTGAAGGGCTTGCAGCCCCTTCGGAAGAACAACAATATGAACTAACTAGTACCCTCAGAGCTCCCAGGGACTGAACCACCAACCAAAGAGTAACATGGTAGGACTCATGGCTCCAGCAGCATATGTATAGCAGAGGATGGCCAAGTCAGTCATCAATGGGAGGAGAGGATCTTGGCCCTGTGAAGGTTCTATACCCCAGTGTAGGGGAATGCCAGGGCCAGTAAGCAGGAGGGGGTGGGATGGTGAGCAGGGGAGGAAGGAGGGAACAGGGTATTGTTTTAGTTTTGGGTTTTTTTTTCTTTTTTCTTTTATTTTATTTTATCCTTTATTTTATTTTTTGGAGGGGAGCCTGGGAAAGAAGATATTGTAAATAAGAAAACATCTAATAAAAAAGAGATATTAAGGAATAGTGATTGATGTTTCCTGTTATTTTTTATGTTATTTTTATGTTTGTGTGGATATCTCCTTTTAGGTTTGTTGAAAGAAGATTACTTTCTTGTTTTGGGCGGGGGGTGTGGTTTCCCTCCATGTGTTGGAGTTTTCCATATATTATCCTTTGTAAAGCTGGATTTGTGGGAGGATATTGTGTAAATTTGGTTTTGTTATGGAATATCTTGGTTTCTCCATCTATGGTAATTGAGAGTTTTGCTGGGTATAGTAGTCTGGGCTGGCATTTGTGTTCTCTTAGGGTCTGTATGACATCTGCCTAGGATCTTCTAGCTTTCATAGTCTCTGGTAAGAAGTCTGGTGTAATTCTGATTTGTCTGCTTTTATATGTTACTTGACCTTTTTCCCTTACTGATTTTAATATTCTTTCTTTGTTTAGTGCATTTGGTGTTTTGATTATTATGTGACAGGAATTTCTTTTCTGGTCCAATCTATTTGGAGTTCTGTAGGCCTCTTGTATGTTTATGGGCATCTCTTTCTTTAAGTTAGGGAAGTTATCTTCTATAATTTTGTTGAAGACATTTACTAGACCTTTAAGTTGGGAATCTTCACTCTCTTCTATACCTATTATCCTTAGGGTTGGTCTCATTGTGTACTGGATTTCCTAGATGTTTTGGGTTAGGAGTTTTTTGCATTTTTGCATGTTCTTTGACTGTTGTGTCAATGTTTTCTATAGTATCTTCTGCCCCTGAGATTCTCTCTTCTATCTCTTGTATTCTGTTAGTGATGCTTACATCTATGACTCCCGATCTCTTTCCTAAGTTTTCTGTCTCCAGTGTTGTTTCCCTTTCTGATTTCTTTATTGTTTCTATTTCCATTTTTAGATCCTGGATGGTTTTGTTCAATTCCTTCACCTGTTTGGTTGTGTTTCCTGTTATTCTTTAAGGGATTATTGTGTTTCCTCTTTAAGAGCTTCTAGCTACTTACCTGTATTCTCCTGTATTTCTTTAAGGGAGTTTTTTACGTCCTTCTTAAAATCCTCTATCACCATTATGGCATGTGATTTTAAATGAGAATCTTGTTTTTCTGATTTTAAATCAGAGTCTTGTTTTTCTGGTTTGGGTATCCAGAGCTCGCTGTGGTAGGAGAACTGGGCTCTGATGATGCCAAGTAGCCTTGGTTTCTGTTGCTTATGTTCTTGCCCTTGCCTTTCACCATCTGGTTATCTCTGGTGTTAGCTGGTCTTGCTGTCTCTGACTGTGGCTTGTCCCTCCTGCAAGCCTGTGTGTCAGAACTCCTGGGAGACCAATTCTCTCCAGGAGGAATTTGGGTATGGAGAGCTGTGACACAGGGTCAGCTCCGGGATGCAGACAGAAACTGGAAGTATCCTGTCTCTGACTGCTCCTTGGTTTCTGTGTCCTGATGGCTGTGGTCAGGTCCCTCTTGGGCCAGGAGTTTGAGCAAAAGTGCTCACAGGTATGTTGGCACTTCTGGGAGACCAGCTCTCTCCTGATGACATTTGGGTACGGAGCACTGTGGAACAGGATCAGCTCCAGGAACAGATGGAAATCAGAAGAATCCTGTCCCAGGCTGCTCCTTGATTCCTGTGTCCTGAGAGCTCCAGGCAGGTCCCTTGGAGCAGAAGTGGTGATCTTACCTGTGCTCACATGCATGTCCACACTCCTGGGAGACCAGCTCTCTCCCAGCAGTATTTGGGTATGGAGCACTGTGGTACAGGATCAGCTCCAGGTGCAGATGGAAACCTGAAGGATCCTGTCTCCACTGGCCTCTTGAGTTCCCCCCAAGGACCCACTGAGTGTAGATGTCCAAGTGTAAGTGCTGCTTGGCAAGGAAGGGACTCTCAAAGACATAAAGAACCCTCAGTGCTTACAGAGGCTCAGAGCTTACAGAGGCTCAGTGCTTACAGAGGCTCAGTGCTC
>JADRCD010220137.1:0-13884 GCA_019843815.1 Montemys delectorum
GGACATGCTCACAGAGAAAGAAGAGAAGGAGAAGAAGAGCTCTGTCTCTGTTATTTAATGAAGTCGATCTGTGGCTTCAGCCCTGCTGCCTTCTCCCCAGTCAAGGCAGAGAACCCTTGTCCTGTTGGGGACACTGAAGAAGGCATCAGCTTAGGACACAGCTGTGTGGGAAAGAGTGTGTCTACACACACAGAGAGAGATGGAGAGGAAATGTTCTGGTAGCCATCTGCAGGGGGAAACTGTGTATTTATTAATGGTTACTTTGTATGCTTACTGTCTCAGTGACTGCTTCGTTGTTGGCAAGAGACACCATCACCAAGGCAAGGCTTATAAAGAAAGTCTTTAACTTGGTACAGGTTTAACTGCGGCTTGTTTATACCTTCAGAGGTTTAGTCCATTTATTGGCATGGTGGGGAGCATGGCCACACGGAGGCAGACAGGGTGTTAGGGAAGTTGAGAGTTGTCCGTTCAGATCCCCAGGCAGCAGGAAGAGAGAGACAGTGGACCTGACCTGGGCTTTTGAAAGCTCAAAGCCCACCTCTAGTGACACACTCCACCAAGACCACCCTTCCTAACTCCTCCCAAGTATCACCACACCCTAGTGACCAAGAATGGAATATATTAGCCTATGGTGGCCTTTCCTAATCAAGCCACAGCCCTTCCTCTCCATGATGCTCTGCGCTCCTTACTCTTCCGTAATGAAGTCCTTACATGCATTTAGCTAATGTGGGTGACTTTTCAGTGTTGATAGAGTGAGGCCTTGAACCTGGGACTTTCTAATCCATATCCCACTTTCAGATGAGCAAGCTCCAGTATCTAAAAATACACTGCATTCCCTCCTGTTCATACTACATGTGTTGTAGTTTGTATATGCTATAAATGGTTCTTCTATATTCACAGCACTGCTTTGTGCCAAGTACCTGGTTCTCAGTTTAGCAAGTTCACTGGGGTCATCTGTGGCTTCCCAGGGACCACACACTCCTTGCTTCTGTGATATCCTTGCCCCATCAGGCCCTGGAGTCCTGCCTGGTCCCTGCCCTGCTGTGTGCTGCCCTCGACTCCTGCTCTTCTCCATGACTTCTGGACCTTATGTTGCTCTCAATCATATGTAAATACTAATGCAGAGAATGTTCTCATTCCTGTCAGTGCCTGCATTTGAGATTATTTGCTTATGGTATTTGTATAAGTGGATAACTGGGTTAAAGGACATTCACATCTAAACACAGGCCATGTGTGAGAGTGTTCACTCCTTCATTCTCACCAGTGATCAGTAGATTTTGCAGAAAGGAAACAGAAACTGCGCTGAGATTGCCTTGGGAGCTGAGGAAGAAGAAAAGCAAACACACTTAGCAGAATTGGAGCAGGCGCCAGCCCCTCCTCCTGGGACCTGACTAAACTCAGAGTGAATGTGTGTGTTGCCATGGTGAGAGCTGAAGACAATGGTGACTCATTCTCAGGACCGCTCTCCACCCTTCTAACCCATAACTCCCTTTTCTTGCCAAAGCTCTCCAAGTGTCCAAGTGCGTGGCCTCACACGCACTGTGTAGCCTAAGAGAACCTTGAACTCCTAATCTTAGGCCTGCACCACCCAAGTGTCAGGATAGCAGCTGTGTTTCCCCCCACCCCCCCACCTCCCTCAAGCTTTCCCATCCCCACATGCAGTCAAAAGGTGATAGGAAGAGAATCTTTCAAAAAACTGAAGAGCAGGTCAGAGTCTGAGACATGGCATGTGTTCTGATGTCCCCTCTCCAAAAGGAAACCAAGGTCCGCTCCTGAGGCCCAGACTCCTGTTCAATACTTCTGACAGGGACTTGGGACTTTAGGGAACAGGGGTGGAGTCATCTTATCATTGGCAAAAGAATTTACATGTTGGGACAATGTCGATTGGTCCCGCTCTTGGGACACATCTCCGCTGTAGCTGTCGGGTTGTGGAAGGATGTAGCGTTCTATAGGACATTCACAATACCCAGCCAGGACTGTAGGATGCCCAGGTGGGGCCTGACATCCATATGTCCAGCAGACATCAGAGTGAGCAGAGGAAACCTTGAGCGAGGGTGTGAGGGCTAGCTCAGACTAGCTTGCTGTAGGGCCATAGTAGGGTAGGGGGAACTGACCATCTGTATTCATCAGGGTTCTCTAGAGCAACAGAGCTTATATAGGGAATTTCTCTATATACATAGAATCATTAATATAGATTCATTAATTAGAATGACTCACAGGTTGTGGTTTAGCTAGTCCAGCAAAGGCTGTCTATGAATGGAAGGCTGGAGAGTCCAGTAGCTGCTCAGTCCACAAGACTGGATGTCTCAGCTGGTTTTCAGGACAGGCCGGAATCCTAGCGTCATTGTAGAAACGGACTTGCTCGTGAGGTGAGGCAAACAGGCAAAGAGCAAAAACTTCCTTCTTCCAGTCCTTAGGTGAGCTTCCAGCAGAAGGTGTGGCCCAGATTAGAGGCTGGCCTTACCTTCTCAACTGGTCTGTCTTAATAGCTATCATACCACGGAAATAGAGTCCACAGCATACATGGTTGCTGTGCCATCTAGAGGCAAAACTGTTTGGAAATAAACACTTTTGGAAACTTGATTGATGAAGTTTGAAATATGTAGCTGTATGGAGCTAAGTATGATCGGGAACTATGTGTGCACCTATGTATATGTTCACTGTGTTAGCATGTTGTTTAAACTGGTTCAAGAAAGAGGTTTAAATTATTTCCACGATCTATACTCCAAGTCCTCCATAGTTGTAGGATCCAGAATGAGTGGCCTGGCTTCTTCCCTCTCAGCATCTCTAGGATCAGAGATGAACACAGGTTTCCTGTATGTAGTTTTCTTTGGACTATGAGGCACGTGTGTGCCAGCTGAAGAGAACAGACACATGCTAGGGATGAGTAGGACAGCCAGTCTGAACTCTATTTATCAGATGGTAAAGGGATATTCCAAGAGGAAAATTACAGTATATAATGCCACAGCTCTGATTTTGACTTTAAAGGGAAAAATGTTATTTTTAGTAGTCCAAAGTTTCTAGAATATTCTTTGCTTGTACAGGCACATAGGTGGCCCCTACTTGGACTCTGCCCTTTATTCTTTCTTTTTTCTTTTCTTTTCTTTTTTTTTTTTAGATTTATTTATTTATTATATGTAAGTACACTATAGCTGTCTTCAGACACACTCTAGAAGAGGGCATCAGATCTCATTACAGATGCTTGTGAGCCACCATGTGGTTGCTGGGATTTGAACTCAGGACCTCTGGAAGAGCAGTCAGTGCTCTAAACCTCTGAGCCATCTCTCCAGCCCCGCCCTTTGTTCTTTCAAACACACTACAGCTCCATTCACAGGACTGCGCACCTCCCCCCTGTCCCCACACTGACACACAAAACACCCTTTGCCTCCCTTCTACAGCCCCCCCCCCCCGACTGAAGAGAGGCTGTCTAAGGCCAGGGGTGCAGGCTTGACATCCACCTACTCAGCTTCCTTCAGTCTTCTCTGGGCCTCGGATTCCCCCCACCCCCGACCCCTAGAACCTGGCACAGACACACACTCAATGAGAGTCATGGTCCAAGCTCTGGGTTCCTGGTGTCTCATAAGGCCACATTTGCCACCATGCAATACCTTAGGGACATCCCCAGGGTGGTCACACACAAGGATGGGTGGACTCAGGGTTCTCTCTCTCCCCATTCACATCCTTCAAATCCCCCATCCCCAGACGGCACCCAGAACAGCCGCATTCCCTCTGAGGTTCCCCAGCCCTACGTGAGGCAGTCTGGAACTAAGCTGAACTCCTTGGTGATCCCATTCCAGGGGCTCCCCCGCACTCTCTTTTGCTTAGGGATGAGGAAGGGAAACTGGAACCAGATTCCAGCCAGATGCAGATTCATCTCTAGGCTGCTGAACCTGAGTCCTGAGCCAGTGTCTAAATCACAGCCTAAAGCGGGCGAAGAGCCCTTCCTTTCAAGAGTGGCTATGAGCATGGGGAGAATTACTTACTTACGGAGGAATCTTTTCCTGCTGAGATGGGTCGGACACAGCGGTCCTTAGCAGTATGTCCCGTTCCAGGGATGCACCTGAGTGGCAACCAGAGGTAAGCTCCGAACCGATACTCTCAGCCCATCAAGGGAGGTGAGTGCCATCCCTGCCCAGCAGCTGAGGACCCAGAGGACATTCTTCAAGCCACTCTCAGGCACCACCCTTGTTGGCATTTTGTCTAGGCTCCGCCCCACGGTTACCTGGCAACAACAGGGTGTGCCCAACTCAGTACAAAAGGGGCTGCTTGCCCCTTCCTCTCTCTCTTGCTCTCTTGCTCTGGCTGTCCTCTTCCCTCTCTCCTCATTCTCCTTCCCCCCTCTTTCTACATGCTCATGGCCGGCCTCTAATCTATCTCTCTCTCTCTCTCTCTCTCTCTCTCTCTCTCTCTCTCTCTCTCTCTCTCTGCCTTTCTCTGTCTCTACTCCTTCAACTCCTCTCCCATGCCCTGCCCTCAATAAACTCTATTCTATACTCTACCTTCATGTGGCTGGTCTCTCAGGGGGAAGGGATGCCTCAGCATGGGCCCACAGAGGCACCCCCTTTCCCCACACCTGACTACACATCTACCAAACATATTCATTCTCTTCTTATAGTTTTACAAAACACAACAACCCTCAGTCTAGCCCTCTTCATGTACCCACCCAGAGGAGCCACCTCAGACCCTTCTCATCTCTCATTGCTGGATGCATCTCTGTGGTCTCAGCTACACCGACTGTGGGACTCTGTGGATTACTTCCCAGCTCTTCTGGATTCTGTCCCTCTTCTATACACAAGCCACTGCTCGTGCCCTCACCTGGCTTCGTGGTGCAGAGACCTTGACTCAGAGTTCAGTAACAAATGCTGGTGGTGCAGATAACCGTTTCCAGAAGGAGTCCCCTAGTGAACTTCTCAAGAGGCTCATTAGCTGATTAGAACCTCAACAACTGGAAAGGTTGGAATGCTGCAGATCAAGAGCCCAATTACCGTTGTTTCTGACCATCTTTATTATCCCGAATGGTCATCCCTTGTCACCTCTGCATTGACCTTAGCATCCTGAGTCTAATAGATAAGAGCCTTTTGTGATGCATTCACTTTTCAGACCCCTAGGTTCATCAACTCACAAGCTGACAATGTCATTGGCCCGCATCTGAGGCCTGTAGCTGAGATTTACTTCTCTGTTTTGCCGTAACTGTCCCTGGTGTTTCCACAAATGTGTCAGAAAAGTGCTTTGATATATGACATTCTTGGTTCCCTTACTACAAAAGCAACATGAAATGGTTAGTTACTATGCTGGAATATGGACTTTGGGATAACCTAAGTCTGCCCTCCGGCTCTGTGGTCACTCCCATTTGGCTCCAGAATAAATTATGTCTTATTTGCCCCCTTTGAGGTGAGAGTGTGTTTTTGTGTTGACCATGGTCATGAGCCCTCCAGCCCTAGACTCGGGACTCGCTGTCAGTTCTTGTGTTTTTCAGTTAATGCTCCAGGGATGGAGGAGAGGGTTGAGGCACACTGCCCATCCTGGCTCCATAATCCTCAGGAACAAAACACAGAGGAGAAAGAAGGGAGAGGCACCCACCCACACAAACATGGAGCCTCCGGAGGGGCTTCGGCATGGTGTCCCAGAGCTTCCACGGGAGGGGACAGTACTGCATCTGGTGCTCTTGTAAAGGACAGGGGCTGGCTGCCAGCAGGTACAGGCCATGCTGAGACTTGCAAGGACCCCTGACGAAGTTTCCAGGTTCTCATGTCCCAGGACAAAGAACCGAATCAGACACATGGTGGGTGACAATAGGAGCAGTTTATTTATCGGATGAAGACATGCCTGGGGATGGGCGTGGGCTGGGGAGCTGGGGAAAAGCATAGGCTCTAAAGGACAGGGCTGGGGTCTCACGACTTGTTTACAGGGCACACACCTTTCTCTCTGGTCTTGTTTCCAGTAGCTCAGATGGGGAGGGCTTTCTAGTCTTTTCTAACTGGCTTCTTCCTTGTTTAGTCCAGAGTTCAGTCTTCCCACTCCCTCTTGCAGCACGTCCTCTGGCCCCTCGACTCCGGCTCCAGTGGGTCTCACTCGACCTTGCTGTGCTCGGACCTCACTGCAGTCTTGCCTGCTCTGATGGTGCCTCCATTGTCTCCCCTACCTCTGTCCAGGTCCTCTCCCCTGACCTCTGCATGTCTTGGGGATGGGGTGACTGACTGGAGCCTGATTAGATCGTCTCGTAGAATTTGATGAGCCCCTGCAGCTTCTCCTCCAGCTCTCGAGCCAGCTTCCTCAGTGCTTCAGCCGACTCTGACGTGGACCCTTCGGACAAATGCTTTGACTCTTTCACGAGGCTGTTCACATCACGAAAGAGGGCGGCACCTGTGGCGGCGGCACTGCGGATCCGGGCTTCATTGCTCATTGCCAGAGGGGTTCCTTTCAGACTGGTCCGCACCTTCCTAGCCCGTTGGGCAGGGATGTTTCCTGTGGTGGCAAGGAGCCTGGCATCTTCTTCCAAGCGAGGGTTGGCTCTAACCAGTCTAAGGGCATCCATGTGCTGCTCAAGGGCTTCCAGGTCTCTGGTGATATCTCTGGTAGCCCGAGGGACCTTGCTGGCAATCCTAGCCACACTCGTGTCAGCCTCCTCCAGCACTCGCAGGCCAGTCGAAGCATGGTGACCAGCTTCGACTTCATCCCAAGCCCTGCTTGATTCCTCCATGATTGAAGTAGCGGCATTTGTCACAGTAGCTGCTACCCCCAGCCCCAAGCCAGTTGCGGAGAGCACCAGACTCCCCTCTGCTGTCACAGGTGCCAGAAAGAGACCAAGGAGGCCCAGGATGTCCGAGGCAGCGCTGAAGGAGTCAGCCACCACGTTGGAGATGGTGCAGCCCCTGTGTAGCTCCTCCATGTGGTCAGCCAGGGTGTGGAGTTGGCTGATGTGCCCCTCCACCTCTGCTTTCAAGCGAGGAAATGCTTTCAAAAACGTCTCCCTGCCTTTCAGGCCTTTTTGAAGTCTGTCGCTGTCTGCTATAGCCAAGAGCGCTGTCAGATCCCTCAGAGCTTTGTGGAGGGCCACTGCCCTATCCCTGTAAGAGCAGAGGTCAACAGTGTGGGAGACGGTTTGCATCTATGTAAAACAAATCCACCCCACAATGATCTGTACTATCACAGCCCAGTACGGATTCTAGAGTTATATGGAAGTTCTCCTCGGGTGAGCGATGTTAGGTATTTTAAATAGGTTTTATGGTCTTTAATAGCGGGTGAGTCATTTTAAGATTGGGGGGGGGGGGCACTCAGCTGGGGAAGTGCTCACCACATAAGTATGCAAACCGGAGTGCCATCCCTCTAACCCAAGTCGAAGCAGGTGGGCAGGTGGCATGGTTTTATAATCTCAGTGCTGGCATAGGTAGAGACAGGAGGATCCTTGGGACCTGCTGACCAACATGTTAGACTATTTCCCAAGGGTTATTGAGGATGCCTTTAATGCCATTAACTGGGACGGTCTGGAGTGGGTGTGGTGGTGTGTCTGTCCTGAGAGAACAGTCATGCAGGGGTTAGGGGCAGTGCTGGGCATCCCATAGCACTGACCTGGGCAACTTGGCCTTAGATACAAATTCCTCCCAGGCTCCATCTTCAGCCAGCAGGTGATACAGGTACCCACTGCTTGCCATGTTCTGGAGATACCCAGTGGCTGCCCTGATGGTGTGTCTGCTCTCTACAAGGAAAAAAGGATGACGTCAGTGATAGGGTAGAGGAGCCGGTGTGGCATGGAGCATCAGGTTCTTAGTATCATGTCATGAGCGTTTGTTCCAGGAAACTCTGTTGATGTGTTGGTCCCCAGTGTTGTCACCAGCTGAACTGTGTCCTTTGTTTCCTATGTTCTAGTCTCCAGGACCAGTATCTATATTGACAGAGTCTCCACAGAAGTGAAGTAATTACGATAAAACAGTATAAACATGGGTCCCTAATCTACAGTCCTGGTGGAATGACTCACACTCTCTCCCCTTCCTTCTCCCTCTCTTCCCTCCTTCTACATACAAAAAACCCCAGCAGAGGTATTGGGAAGGCATAGTGAGCCTGCTCCCTCTGCATACCAGGACTATGGCCCTCACTGAAACTGTCTTAGTCAGGGTTTCTATTCCTATGCAAGCATCATGACCAAGAAGCAAGTTGGGGAGGAAAGGAAAGGGGTGCTGCTTACTGGCTTGCTTCCCCTGGCTTGCTCAGCCTGCGTTCTTATCGAACCCAGGACCACCAGCCCAGGGATGGCATCACCCACAGTGGGCTGGGCCCTCTCCCATTAAACACTAATTGTGAAAAATGCCTGACAGCTGGATCTCATGGAGGCATTTCCTCAAGGGAGGTTCCTTTCTCTGTGATAACTCCAGCCTGTGTCAAGTTGACACACAACACCAGCCAGTGCAGTAACCAACGCAACTCACCTTCAGGGTGGACATCGGCCTCCAGAGCTGAGGGAAAAGACAGACTGTGTTTGAGCCCTCACCCCGTGGTATCATAATACCACAGGGAGCCAAGGATAGGAGCCAAGACGACTCATGCACAGAGGAGATACCATATCACTCTGCAGGGAAATGAACTGTTTTCAGCTTAGAGCAAACAGAAAGTAAAGATTGAGCACTGCGAAGGGGGAAAAAACTCAATACTGGTTTACATCTACTGCAGGTATCCGGTGTGGTAAACACACTGTGGTGCCGGTACCTTCACGTGTGACTTTCAACCTATCTAGTTCTGACCTGGGTTGGTGGTTTTTTTTTGTTGTTGTTGTTTTGTTTTGTTGTTTTGTTTTGGCTTGAGAGGAACATTCAGAAAGGAAATTGAAGTGATATCAGAGTGTGTTGAACACAGTAAGGGTGGATAATGTTTTTGTATTATAGTCACAATGCATGGATCAATGTAGATTACAGAGCCCCAAATCGACCTCTTTGGACAAGATTCCAAAGAGAAGTCTTTCTACCTCAAGATTCTCCCAAATTACACAAAGCAGTCATTGATCGGTGCTGACGTTGGGAGTTGTGACTAAGCCACACGGCTTGCTCTCCTCCACATCCTCAGGCTCTTTCAGTCACACCGAAGATGACAAGGTAAAGCGGAGGTTGCCCCACATAGGACCCAGATTGGGCTACGAGGTGGATCCCTACAGACCCAGGGTCAGGGCTTTGGTCCTTGATGGCCTCATCTTGGTCTGCTTTGGAGGCCTGCCTAGTAGAGTCTGAGAGCAGACCATGAGCAAGGCACATAGCTATGGCTGCCTCGAGAGGCCATGAGAGCTTCTGGATCCCTGGACCAGTCCCAGGATCTTTGAGAGCTTTCCCTTAAAGCTCACTAGAGGCTCAGACTCTATCCAGTGTGGGATAAAGTTGGGACCCTGGTAGCAAAGGCAGGCAGGTGGCCATGGATCTGATCATTCCATGGTTCCCTGCAGGGTGGCTGCCAAGACTCAAAGGGACTTAATTCACAGGGCTCAGTCTTTCCCTGAGCCCCACAGCTGCTCCCTAATGAGATCAATCATCCAGCTCCTCTGTTCTGTCTCCCTCACCCCAGCCAGGGCAGTGCCCCCCCCTGCCCTGTGGGGTCCACGGTAAGCGTGAGAAACCGAGGACGAGGACGCAGCTGTGAAAAAGAATCAAGTCAACACAAGAAAGGGAGAGATGGGAAGAGTGTTCTGGCAGCTCCCTGGGGATGGGAACTGTGTTTGAGGAGTAATAGCTAGTATCAACTGAGTAACTGTTTCAGGGGCCTGAGCTCCCAGGCTGAGGTCTCTGAGAAGAGGAGGCAAGCGTGAAGCCTGCTTGCTTGTTCTGCCTTGCTCTGTGAGGACATCCTGTTGTGCTCGAGGAAGATCGTGCCCTGAGGCCCCCCAGTCTCCTGTGGTGAGCTCTGTGCATATTTCCCTTTGCAAATTGCATCCCTGCAAGTACTGCATTACAGCCCCTAGATCCTAAGGAGCCGCTCTGCAAAGGATGTTCCTTTGCAGGAAAACAGTACACTGTGACGGGGTCCTCTCTTGACTCTCTTTCTCTCTAGACAGAAGGTGGAAGCATGTCCATTCCGTGGACATGGCTAGCCCACACTTTGTGCAGCACACAGCCAGACTCCCCCAGGCCTCTGGCTCACAGCCCTGATCTATAGCTGGTTCTTTCACCAACCTGCCTCTTGCCTTGGGTCTCGATGGTGAGCCTTCCCCAGCACTGAGAACAGCCACAGTGGGTTCACCTGCTCGTAGAAGTCCTTCTGAAACTTTGGGCTGGTAGACACCAACAGCGCAGAAACACTTGGCTTCCATGCCTTTGACGAAGGCCATGAGGTGTCCCTGCCAGGACACCCAAGGGTGGGCTTCTCTATAAACCATTGCAGCTCAGGCATCGGGAAGATGGCATCGTGTTGGCTTCCTGGCCTCATCGCAAGAGGATGGCTCTGATGACACTGGAGGTCAGGCTACTCTGAGAAGAAGCTAGGACCACCACCCTACCCCACTGTTCTCCACCTGGAATTTGCTTTTCTCAGACATGAGGTCACTGGTCCAGTGACTGAGGGACCCAGTCTTGACCAACAAGCACAAGAAGATGATCTCTAAGGAGGCCTTCTCGGGGACCTTGCTGAGGGACAGGTGTGAAGGAGAGCTGGCTGCGCCCCTCCCCCACACCTCACTTCCTTACCCCCTCCCCCCACTTCACCTCACTTCCTTTTTGCCTCATGGGTCACGGGACTTTAACTATCAGGTAGCCAAGCTGGTATCCTCAGGCAACACTACGTTTTAGTAAAGTGTCTGTGCCATATGTCTCAGAGTTCGCCGTGAGTCTGTGCAGAGGAGAGGTCTCATGGCAGGGCTCTTGGCAAGCATACCCTGGGCCGTTCGAATGATACTCAGTACAAAAACACATGAGCATGTACCGCTTTGTCTTTCTCTACCTTCGTTAAGCCCTGCTTCTGGCTGGCTAGCCAGAGGGCCTTCTTGGATGAAGGACTCTGTGGACACGGCCCTGGAGGTGTGCAGATGATGCTGTCCTTCTCTGCTTGTGGCCACCTGAAGACCCAGGATGGGGGGGGGGTCCCTTCCCCATCTGTGCACATGCTCTCCAAACACTGTGGCCCAGGGGCTCCCAACCCAGCCTCTTCTGGTGGTTTCCCCACATCTACTTCACTAGGCCAGACAGAGGCCAGGGCCCCAAGCTCCTCCCCCAGAATCTGTAATTCTCTCCCAGGTTCAGGCCCGGGACCTTGAACCCAGCACAGAGAGTCCCCCACTATTGAGGTTTGCTCTGTTGCCATGCATTGTAATGTTAAATACTGGGCCTGGTTGTGTCAGGGAAGATAGAATCATCAAGTACGTCAAGAGATGCTATGTGACCTTGCTCCTTGATTTAAAGCTATTGATTGAGTAAAGATGTCACCTATAGCGGGGCAGAAGAGAGGTAGGTAGAGTTACAGTTCCTGGGCTGGGGGTCACTGGAGCCATGAGGAAGGAGAGAGAAGGTGGAGAGAGGAGAAGGTACCAGGGGGTAGGTGAGTCCTGAAAACATTGTAAGGAGGTCTGGCCAATTGGAGTTAAGTGTGGCCCAGATGGAACAGGGCAACTTATTCCTCAGGGTTTGATAGGGAAGTAGACATAATAGCAGAGAGGGTAGGCATCTGCCAGTCAACAACTGTCTCCACCTGGTCTTGGCAGCAATAATCCTGGTCCAATGTTAGGATGCTCATGAAAACTGTGGCTTCCGAGCCTCCTGTTCTCCTCCACATCCTTCTGTTTCTGTATTTCCCCAAGCAGTGGACTCCCATAAATCTGTTTTCCGTCTGGAACCTACTGTCCAGATCATAGGCATCCTGCAGCTAAGTTGAGCTGCAGAGCACTTGGTGGTCCCATCGGAGGAATTGCCCATCCTGTCTTGTGTTTAGAGCAGAGGGAGAGAAAGAGCCAGACAGCAACCTGGCTGCAAGGCCAGTTTTTCTGAACTCCGGGCTGCGGATGACACCTACTTTCCCTGAGTTCGTCCCTAGAATGAGGCAGTTATCCCTCTTTTTCAAGGTAAAATTGTGAGGATGAGGAGACAGAAGATCGAAGAGGCTCAACTTACCGAGTTTGAACCGGACCCAGATGGCTTTGACTGTGTAGATGCAGTTGGCAGGTGCACCTCTGAGTCATAAGGACAAACAGCCTCTGGCTTTATGTCCCCAACCGGGAAATGGAAAGCGAAACTCTTATCTTCCCGGCAGCTGTGGACCAATCACAGCCTGGAATGGGCACGTGTAGGGTGCCACCAAGAATCCCACCCACCTTGCCAACTCAAAAAGAGTGACCTCAGCTCAACATTCCAAATTCTGCTTTGGCCAAGCCTTCTTGGGTGGGGCTTCCAATGGTGGGAAGGCCACCACCACTAACTGTGGAGCTCTCTCCTGATCCTGCTCAGCACCGCCTGCTCTGCCAAGCCCCCACAGTCCTCTAGCACACCTCTATCACATCCCTTCGTGCACTTCAGGAGAACATCTCTGTCCCTGTTGGTTGATGAGGACAGAGCTGATGCTGAGAGTGGCAGGCAGTGTAGACACCTGCCCATGTTCATCCTTCTGCCTCAATTTCCTGCTCTGTGCTGAGACCCATCACGCATTGACTCCTCTGAGAATCCTCAACACCTTCCACTGAAGACTCACTGGCTCCCTGATTGGCTCTATGACCCCTGGAGTAGAGGAGACAGAGCCTCTTGCTTGAGTCTACAAACTCAGGCAGCCTGATGGCCATAGGATAGCTCAGCTTTGCTCTAGGAAGCAGAGGATTTCAGCATGGCTGGACCTCAGTGGCCAAGTACTCCTACATGGGGACAGGTTCCATTCCCCACATGTGTCTTGAGCCTTGGTGGCCATCCCTACTCAGCTTCTGAGAGAAGGACAGCAGGTGTCATGGGATCTTTCACAGTACTGCTGCCAACACACTTTAACATTTGAGAGAGGCAATGGCTTAGACCTCAGGATCCCTGGACTTGCCAAGACTCAAACTAAGACTCAGCATTAGACCTTAGACTGTGAGCATACTTAGTTTGAAGGTCCACTTGATATGGTTGCTGAACTTCCCAGCACCCATATCAAGTGGATCGTAACCTCCTGTAACTTCAGCTCCAGGGTAGTTGATGCCCTGTTATGATTTCTGTAGGCACTGTAAACAACTGGAGCACACATAGACAACCAGGCACACACTTGTGCGCGCATGCGCACACGTGCACACACACACAACACTGATATTTAAAGAACCAGTAATATTTTAGAAATTTAAAGTTATTTCTGTTTTTCTGTCTCTCCAAAATCTCTTGCTCTGTCTCTTTTCTTCATCAACATGGGTTTAATTAGACAATGAGCAAATCCACAACAATATGCAGAACCATTAAAATATCCACAGCAGCTGAGAGGCAGCCTTACAGGGGACTCTGAGAGAAAAGCATCGAATGAGTGCAGTACTGAATAGACGCAAGGTAGGGAGGGCATGAGGACCCTGCTGCGTCTTTACCTTAAAGGAGAAATAAGGGTCTCAGCCTGCAGGTACACAAGTAGAGCCCATCCTAACCGGACACCCTGAAGGTCTGCTAAGGGACAGCTTGGTTGACCAGTGACATGGCAAGGAATGTCACCCAGGGTGGCTGCCACTTCAGAGGTGTGGATTCTGAAGCCTATGCAATCTTGTAATGGCTTAGGAATCAGAGGGTGAACACCAGCACCACCTAGTGGAGTTCAGGAGGATCAGCAGCCAAGGCATTTTGCCACCCTGGTTATCTCATCCATCCAGTCCATACCATGGAGAGTATGCTCAACGTAAACATGCTGGACACTGTAGTAGGTGCCTTAAAACATAGGTCCATCCATCTTTCTCTAGGAACACCATAGAGTAGGGACACTATA
>JADRCD010220139.1:0-13216 GCA_019843815.1 Montemys delectorum
AAAAAAAAAAATGCTACTAACTATTTGGGAAATAACCAAACAGTATTACTAATCAAATGAAAATTTAAGAAATACAAATATTGATCTTTATAATTTTAATATCAAAATGTAAACAAATGTGGGTTTAATTTTTTGTTTGTTTTGTTTTTTAAGGTTGGAATACACACAAAAGCTTGGTTTATTGCTGGAATATTTCTGCTCCTGACCATACCTGTGTCAATGTGGGGAATCCTTCAACATCTGGTACATTACACTCAACCTGAACTTCAGAAACCCATAATAAGGTCAGCTCTCAATATATTTGCTACTACTGGTATTGACTGACTTAATTCTTAACCATTAAAGGTTTTTTATGTTTTACTTTCCGTAGGATCCTATGGATGGTCCCAATATACAGTTTGGATAGTGTATGTATATCTTATTATATTTTGTTAAGAATTTTATGACATTTAACTATGCCTTCTAGAGAATGCTGAATAAGGTAATATGTACACAATATTGACAAAGAGATTAACAGTGAATTTTTTTCACTATTTTATTTCACATTTTTTTGTTTGTTTTTGTTTTGTTTTATTTTGTCTTCAAAACAAGGTTCTGTGTAGCCCTGTCTGTTCTGGAACTCACTCTGTAGACCAGGCCGGCTTTGAGATCCACCTACCTCTACCTCCTGAGTGCTGGGATTAAAGGTGTACACCACTAAAACCTGGCTATTTTGTATTTTTTGAGGCAGGGACTTGCTATGTAGTCCTGGAACTCACTATGTAAACCAGGTTAACCCAGAACTCACAGAGAGCCTCCTCCCTCTGTCTCCTCTAAGTGCTGGGATTAAATATGTTCACCACTATAACTGGCCAAGTTTATGTTTTTTAATGTTAGTAAAAAAGGTAAAATATAATTATGAAGAAAAATGGAAATATCTTAAGAATTTTTAGTGTGTAGCTGTTTTCCTTGCTCAGTTGCTTATATTTTCAGATAGTGGCTCTTAATTTTTTAAAGAATGTAGTACTGTAAATTACTTTCAGTCCTAGGTAGCCACAAGGGAATTCCTCCCTATCCCAGCACCAAAATGTGCTGATGCTCAGGTCCCTCATATAAAATGGCGAGCATCAGATTTTGAATGAGGTACATCTCTCCTGTATTTACAATCATCTCTAGGTGACTTATGACACCCGGTAGAATATCAGTGCTGTGTGCAGGTAAGAGGATTTCTGTGAGTTCAAGGCCAGTCTGGTCTGTCTGGGCTTGGGGGTTGTTTTGAATATTTCTGCTCCAGGGTTAGCCGAACCCCTGCTTGCAGTTTCTGATAAGGATGCTGATTGTTTGCTATCACACTTTTTAGTTACTAACTTACTTATTTATGCCAAAAGAAGAGGAGGAGGAGGAAAAAAGGAGGCTGGGGGAAACTTCCATAGTAGATACAACTACTGTGGCAATTAGATATACAAAAAATGTCTTCAGCCAGATGATGTGGTGCACACCTTTAATCCCAGCACTCCGGTAGATCTCGGAGTTGGAGGCCAGTCTGGTCTATATTGTGAGTTTCAGAACAACCATGGTACATAGACCCTGTTTCAAAAAAACACCAAAAAGAAAAAAATGTCTTCAGTGGCATTTTCTGTGGTTATACTTTTTCTTAATTTCAAATTATTTTTGAGAACTCAACTAACTTTTCATTTCATGTTCAGACACTTATGTTTTTGTTTAAGTATATCAAAGATGCTTTATCACACTGTAAAGCATGTTTGCAGGACCTGGGCTGTAGCTCAGTGATAGAAGACAGCCTTGTACTGCTTAATCCTCAGTATTCCCTGCCCTCCTCCCCAGATAAGTTCCTTCTGAGTTATTTTAGAGTTTACTGCAAGTATGCGACAAGATCCCCAATTATATGGTTGTCTGTGAGTCCCGTGGTTCGAGTGGAATTGAGTGGAAATTTATTTTGGCTACTGCTCTTCTTCAACATCTTTGCTTCTCCATAGTGGGTGGCTTTGAAATATCCCAAAATTGCAATATACGTGGATACCTGGAGGGAGTGTTACGAAGCTTATGTCATCTATAATTTTATGATATTCCTTACCAACTATCTGACAATCCGATTCCCAAACTTGATGCTACACCTGGAAGCTAAAGATCAGCAAAACCACCTGCCTCCATTGTGTTGCTGTCCACCGTGGGCCATGGGAGAGTAAGTATGGCTGGTTAAAATCAATCTCTCTCTGCTAGGCAGTGCTGTGAATGGGCCAAAACAACAGAGCCCTTACCCTGTTTAGCACAGTTTGAGAGATAACAAAATACATTTTTATAATGCACATGTTGGGAGAGTTTTTGTTTGTTTGTTTTTATTTTTACATTGTTCACTCAATGAACTGTTTATCAATGCATATGGAAGAAAACCTTAGAGGATATTTATTCATCATCTTTTTTATACTCGGGAATTGGCACCTACAGATCTTGTAGGTGATCCACAGCTAGTTAAACAACTTAGATTAGGTGGGAAGATAATATATGTCAAGAAACAAGAGCAGTTAAAAGCTGTGTTCTATTCCTGTGTTACAGTAAATAAGGATGAGTAAGCCTGTGCCACTTACTAAAAGGCTAGAAAGATGGCTCTGGGGTTAAGAGTGCTTGCTGCTCTTGCAGGGACCTAGGCTAACTTCCCAGCACCCGAGTAGCAACCCTTAGTCCCTAATCTCAATTCCGGGGACTCCAACAGACACACATGTGGACCATACACAGAGACACACACACACACACATGCAGGCAGAGCATTCGTACACAAGATAAATAAGCCCTTTAAAAAAAAAAAAAAAAGTGGGGCTGGAGAGACAGTGGTTAAGAGCACTGACTGCTCTTCCAGAGGTCCTGAGTTCAATCCCAGCACCCACATGGTGGCTCACAGCCATCCCTAATGGGATCCGATGCTCCCTCTGGGCAGCTATAATGTACTCATATAAATAAAATCAGTAAATCTTAAGCAAATTTTTTTTGTGTTTCTGGTTTTGTTTTTGAAATGGGTTTTGTTTGGTTGGTTTGTTTGGTTTCCTTTTTGTATTTTCGGGGCAGTGTAGCATTGGCTGTCCTGGAGTCGCTCTGTAGACCAGGCTGGCTTCCAACTCTCAGAGATCCGCCTGCCTCTACCTCCTGAGTGCTGGTATTAAAAGTGGGGGCCACTAAAAATTTTAAAACAAAGTTCTTAAAGTAAAATGTTATGATTGCATGTTCTACACAAAGAACTTCAGTTACTCAACACTGCTGTGACAAAAACTGACAGAAGCCACTTAAGGAGCACAGGATTAGTATTGGCTCACAGTTTGAGGGTGAGAAAGGCATCTAGCAGGTGTGTCTGCTGTCAAGCAAAGAGAACTGAATGAATGTTCTTCCTTGTCCTATCAACTCTTTGTGTAAACCCATTCACAAGGAAGCTGCTCCCAAACATAAATGCACGTGCATGGGTTTACAGTCCATCTGTGTCTCAGTTTTTCCCCTGGAGCTGTAGTCAGCTTTCTGTCACTGGCAAAATTCCTGAGATGATTGGGTTTATTTGGCTCACAGATTCGGATCACTTGGGCCTTTTGATTTGAGGTGATCGTGGCAGGAGTAGGAGACAGGGAAAGACCAAGGTCCCAGGGCCTTTCCCTTTGTTCTGTGTTGTGCCATAGTGGAGCAGGGGAAGGGGCAGGGTCTTTCAGAGATAAAGTTATTAAATAATTTCAGAATGGGCTTCAGACTCCCTTGTTGCCCCCCTGTCTTTTAGAACGAAATTGGCAGAATTCAGTATAGTTGATGTCAAAGGGATTGGAATTCTGGTGCCCAGGGGTAGCTGAGGTGCTGTGTTCTCTTTGCAGGATGCTGCTCTTTAGGTGCAAGCTAGGAGTGCTGCAATACACCGTGGTCAGACCAATCACCACTGTCACTGCGCTGTAAGTGGGACCTGCCTTTACCTTCTTCTTTTTTTGTCTTCATGCTACATGCCCAGGAATGTAGCTCAGTTAACCACAGTGTTTGCCGTGTGTGGACAAGCCCTGGGTTTCATCCCTAGCACCGTAGAGCCCCAGTTCATGACAAATAACGGTAGCACTAGGAAGGTAGGGGCAGAAGAGTCAAGGTTCAAGGCCAGCCTAGGCCATGTCCTTAAGAACCTATTATATGGGAAAGACAAGGAGAAAAAGAGTGTTGCTTAACAGTGAAAGTCTCGGCTGCTATAAAATCACATGTATAAAAGCTATTTCCATTATGGTGAATAGTGCAAAGAATTACCACAAGATTCACGCTCTCTGAGAGCATAGTATAAAACCCTTCGGAGAAAAAAAATCCTCCTTTAGTTGGGTTACTCAAACAGATTTATCATCTGAGCTGTTAATTTAAGAGTTTATTAACACTTTCTTTAACTATTGAACACATTTAATCCCAGCACTCAGGAGACAGAGGCAAGCAGATCTTAAACACACGCAAAAACTGATGTCAAAATGTAAGGTATAATCAAACAACTTGGGAATTTGTTCCCTAAAAATCCCAAAATGACAATTTATTTGACTTTTATTAGATGTTATATTCTGCAACTCACAAAATAAAAGAAAGCCATGTGAAAAAAATAGTTCAACTCTTTATCCTATTTCATTGAGCTAGATTCACTTATGGAACTATGCTTTATTTCTTTATTTCTTTGCTGCTTAAAAATAGGGTGAGCATACTTGTGGTAAAATGTCCTTAGAGGAGGTGGCTGTTTAAATATTTACCTTCAAAATAGTTTACAGGAAAAAGTGAGCTGTAGTGATGTTTATCAATCAAGCCTTCCAGAATTAGGAAGTTAATGACTATTGTCTAGTTTATTGGTTCTTAGTTTATAATTCTTTAGGTTAAAAAGAATAATCATATCATACATTTTAAAAAAATGATACTCTTGTCAGTTTTTGAACCATCTTTGACCAAAGTCACAGGGTCACCCATAGGCTTTCTAAAATAAAGTGATTGTAATTTTAAACAGTGCTGCCGCTGTCCCTTACGGTTACTTGTGTTCAGTGCTGGAGGGGGTGCATGGTTAAGAGCTCTTGCAGAGGTTTGCTTCGTAGAATCACCATTGCTGCTCACAGCCATCTGCTAACTCCAATATTCAATGCCCTTTCAAGCCACAAGGGCACTGCATACACACCATGCACAGTATATATGCAGGCAGAACACTCATACATATAAAATAAGAGCTCCGTCTCTTAAAGAGTACATAGTAAGATATGGGTCTACTTGGTTAGTCATAAAGTGTCTGATTTTTGCCACTTTTCAGGGTATGTGAAATCCTTGGAGTATACGATGAGGGAAACTTTAGTTTTTCCAATGCTTGGACTTACTTGGTTATATTAAACAATTTGTCACAACTGGTAAGTGAATAATCATCTTCTTAATTATATTAAATTAGTTTCTTTTGCTAAATATTATCAGGCACTATTTCTTTTTTTTTTTAATATTTATTTATTATATGTGAGATGTGAGTACATTGTAGCTGTCTTCAGACACCCCAGAAGAGAGCATCAGGTCTCATTACGGATGGTTGTGAGCCACCATGTGGTTGCTGGGAGTTGAACTCAGGACCTCTGGAAGAGCAGTTAGTGCTCTTAACCACTGAGCCATCTCTCCAGCCCAAGGCACTATTTCTTTAGAGAAGTATTCTTTTAATTTGTACATAGAATCTGGGGCAGCTTTAATATGTACCTTTCTACAGTATAAACTATAGTACATGTTTGTGAGTGATTTGGTGACTTACACCTGCTGCCTGCTCTTGTCACTGCACGGCTGTGTGGGTATGTACATTGTGTGCCTTCTAAATAAAACCTAATAGAGACCTATTCAGTAAGAGGAAAAAGTCTAATTGGCATATGGTAGGATAAAGTTTAAATAAAAATGGAAAAATTTGATGAGCTTTGGTGACACACATCTTTAGTCCCAGCACTTGGGAGGCAGAAGCAGGCAGATTTCTGTGAACTCAAGGCCAGTCTGCAGAGTGAGTTCCAGGACAGCCAGAGCTGCACAGAGAAACCCTGTCTCAAAACACCAAAAATAGAAGTTTATAGTGGAAATGAGTGGTACATGTCTCCAGGGCCTTCCCTCATGGTCATCCTCATGACCATAGATCATGGACTTGGAAATGTATTCTAAAGAAATAGAAGTATTTGTGCCTTGGATGTAAAGGACATTATAACAAACACTCTGAACTGAGTGGACATAGTTTGGTCTTCCCATTGGCATTTAGACAGTTACTAAAAGTAAACCTTATGAAACGTATACAGAAGTTAGCTACTTTCAGTTGAAAAGATCAGGCAACAAAATTTGATTTTAATTCGTGACAGATACTGGAAAATTAGTTTAGGACTTGTGGAATATCTCCGGTGGAGTTTTTGCCTAGCACACACAGTTCTGGGTTTGATCCCAGAATGAGGGTAACAGTTCATAGGTACTAAGAATGGCTTCATGCTTAGAGTCCCAATTACTTTTTCTTTCAACAGTACGATAACTAGAACCCAGGGCCTCATGCATGTTGAGCAGGCACCCTGCCCCTGAGCCACAACTGTAGTGCAGGAGTCTGGGTAATGTGGACTAATGTACTCCTCTCAAGGAAATTCATTTGTATGAGGCAGATCTCGTGGTCAGAATTTTATTGAAACCAGAGGCAGGCTCTGGTTTGGGCTTCAGCAGTTGTGTGACTGTCTTCCCACAGCAGAATGTTGAATGTTGCTTTTGTGTCTAGTTTGCCATGTACTGCCTGCTGCTCTTTTACAAAGTCCTAAAGGAAGAGCTTAGCCCTATACAACCTGTTGGCAAGTTTCTCTGTGTGAAACTCGTGGTCTTCGTTTCCTTTTGGTAAGTATTGCTTTCTCATAAATGTTCTTATTTCATAAATACCAGTAAATAAAGCTGTTTGAAGATAATGTGAGTATGAGGCAGGAAAAACTACAGACAAAACAAGTGTTGGTATAGAAGGTCACCTAAAATCCCATTGTTTACCTCTTTTAAAAGCTAGTCCTGTGCCAGGTGGTGGTGCGTACACCTTTAATCTCAGCACCTGGGAGGTAGAGGCAGCCAGATCTCTTGAGTTTGAGGCCAGGTTGGTCAGCATAGCAAGATCTAGAGCAACCATGATTATATAGAAAAGCTCTATAGCTGAATGAATGAGTGACAGAATCCTAGTAATTAATACACCTGTAAAAACACTTGAGTATCAGGCCATTATTTATAAGCTGTTAGAATTTAGAATCTATATTTGTACATGGTTTCAAAGCAATAAAAGGATATTTAAACCAAATGATGAGGTTGTGAGAATATGTAGTGAAATTCATCTATGAAGCTAATAAAATTAATTCACAAGGCAAGGGAGTATATTTAATGTAAACACAATTTGTTTAGGATATGCCCTGAAGGCAGGACTTCCTGAAGTGTGGAGTCCTGGGGTGTACTCTGAGGCCTTCACTGTTTCTAGTTGCATATTTTCTAATCTTTTGGTGTCTGATGTGTTGTGTTTATTGTGTGAATGGGGACATGTACATGCCATCTGTACATGTTGAGGTCAGAGGACAACCTCTTTTGGGCATCAGTCCTTGCCCTTCATTTGAGACAGGGTCTTATAATTGCTCCTCTGCACACCTCAGGCTTGCTGACCTGCAGTTTCTTCCCACTTCCCTGCTCCCATCATGGGCACTGATGGGGTTTACAGATGTGTGCTGCCCCCGAGCCAGCCTTACCTGGGCTAGGAGTCTCAGGTCTTCAGACCCCTGCAGCAAGTGCTTTACCCACTGAGCCACCTCCCAGCACGTCCCTGTTGCAGATTTTTAAAACTGTTGGTCATTTCCAGGGTTCACTTGTGACACTGACCTTTCCTTGACTTATAGGCAAGCAGTACTTATTGCTTTGTTGGTTAAAGTGGGCGTTATTTCAGAAAAGCGTACCTGGGAATGGCAAAGTGCAGAAGCAGTGGCCACAGGCCTGCAGGTATGTAGTGCCATCTCTTAACTCAGGGAATGTTACTGTTTGTTAAGCCATTTGATGCAGTATTGGCCCTGAAGGACATGCAGACAGTGGAGTGAGACTGTTAGCTGACTCTGTAGTGCAGGGACCCTAGAGAAGTAAGCTGTACATACTGACTGTTAATTAGTTTATTCTTGGTCTACTTCTATCTGTATGGTACCTTTCAGTCCTTGGGTAGCAGTGAGAAATACTTGACTGAGGGAATGCAAAAGAAATGTAAATCATGACTTGTCATGTTTTGAAGAAGTGAAAAAAAATGTTTTGAAAATGAATATAACACTTGGGAGGCAGAGGCAGGCAGATTTCTGAGTTGCTTGTCAAGTTGACGTTCTAAATAACTTTTCAAAAGTTAGTAGTTTAGAAAATTAGATTTAACCAGAAAGATGTCTGATGCTCTTGTTGCTTTTTACAGGATTTCATAATCTGCATTGAAATGTTCTTTGCGGCAATTGCCCATCATTATACGTTCTCCTACAAACCCTATGTACACGAAGCAGAGGAAGGCTCCTGCTTTGACTCCTTCCTCGCTATGTGGGATGTGTCCGATATCAGAGATGATATTTCTGAACAAGTAAGGCGTGTCGGTAAGTAACAGGCTGATTTTTGGAACAGAGTCTCACTATCCCAGAGCTCACAGATTTCAGCTAGGATGGTTGGCCAGAGAGCCCCAGAGACCCTCCTGTCTCTTACTGCAAGCCACACACAAAACCATGCCCACACCTTTTTTTTTTTTTTTTTTTTTTTTTTTGCCATGCCCAACTTTTTATCTGTGCTGACGATTAAACTCCGTTGTTTCATGTTTGTGTGGCCTGCAATATGCAGATTTCTCCTTGGCCCAAATATGTGAGTTATTATATTTCTCCTGCCCTGACCATGTAGAAGTTATTTAAGAGATAAGAACATATTTAAAACACTGCCATGATGTAGGCTCTTCAAATTCAAGAAGATAAAGGAGTTGTTGGGGAGCTATTTTTAGAATCATGTGTTTAAAACGGTAAAAATAACTTTTGGTTAATAAGTTTCTGTTGTCTTAAAGGGAGGACAATGCGAGGTTATCCAAAAAAGAAATGTTTTCCTGGAGACCCAGATCATAATGAACACTCAAGCCTGCTATCCTCGTCTTCACAAGATATAGCTTCTGGCTCCTCAAAGCCACCCTCCCCAGTGGGCCTGTACCAAGGGTTTGGACACACGATTACTTCACAAAGCCCTATTTCTATAGCCAGCCTATATGAAGAGATCTTGAATGACATCCCGGCAGCGCAGCGGAAGCTTCTCGGTACAGGACAAGACTTTGCGATCGACATCCCGGAAGAGCAGCAGGGGGTTCCCGATAAAAGCTGGGGTCAAGACCGTGCGCAGATGGTTACTTCACAGGCTTTACTTTCTTCAGCCAAGTCATCTGAAGATACCATCATTGACATCTCGGAATCGCAGCAGGAGCTCTCCGATTCTTCCACGGACCCTTAAAGCTGACACATCCTCCTCCTGTCAACTCAAGATCTGTACAGTTCAAAATGTTACAAAATCTCAAAAATAGGCAAAAACCAGATATAATATCCATACACATATATATAACATCAATACGCACATGTTAACATGCATATATTTGTATATATTTTATATATCACAAATAATGTTTAAATTTCTTAGGTTTTGGCTTTCTTAAACTGTTAGGATATCATATATTCAAACAATAGGTAACAACTTTAGCAAAATGCTCTTGAATTCATCAAACAAATGAACATTTAAAAAAAAAAATCAGTGCTTCATACCACTGCATGAATGTAATGCTCTGGACTGAAAATTCAAATTAATTGAATTTAATCTAATCCTAATCATGTGCCATTTAACTTTACATAATTATACTGTATTTAAACTCTTAAAAATTTTACGTGTCTTATTTTCTTTTTTCTAAAGACAAGGTTTCTCCTATATAGCCCTGGTTGTCCTAGCACTCACTCTGTAGACCAGGCTGACCTCAAACTCAGAGATCTGCCTCCCACATACTGGGATTAAAGGCGTGCACCACCACTATCTAAGTCATATCTTACTCTTTAATCAGATTCTTAATATGTGGGGCAAGTGGAACTGTGTCACCGGACAGAAAAACTGGTAAGGACAAGCAATTCTCATAATTTAGAACAGTAGGCACTTGAATCCCTGATTCCTATCTTGAAGTACATGACCATGACACCACACTAGAGGACCGTGGCAACTAGTCATGAAGCATAAAGCCCAGACATTCCTTCCAGCAAAAGGTATTTAATCTCTAGTCTACCCTGAATAAGGTATATGTACTGTTTTCACTACGAATAAACACTTTGGACAAGCAAGGACTGTCTCTAATCAAGAACCACCGTGAGGAGGTCTTTGTTACGCTCCTGACACCTGAGCTAAGCCAGATCCCCCTGGCCCTGAGCTCATTGCCAGCCCACTGGCCCCCATTCTCAACTCCTTGTTCCCAGACATTTCTCACTCCAAGAAACATGGACTGAAGCCTCCCTCTTAGGCTACATTTTGCCTCCCCTGAGTTGGGTGTCAGAGAGTCCCACAAGCCCAGCACCTCAATGGCAGTGAGGAAGGAACATAGTCTAGTGCCCCTGCATTTCATCTCCCCAAGCAGCACCCCAACAACCCAACAGTGAGGCAGAATGCAGAACTATATTGATTTAACAAATTGCTTGATTAGAAGTCAAAATGTTTTTTGAAAATTTTTGACTTAGTGTTTGTATACCTGTAGTGGTTTGAATATGTTTGACCCATGGGAAGTGGCACTATTAGGAGGTGTGGCATTGTTAGAGAAAGTATGTCACTGTGGAGTCGGGAAGAGAAGGGGCTTTGAGGGCTCATGTATATGCTCAAGTCTGGCCAGTGTGACAGTCTCCTGCTGTTGCCTGTGGATCAAGATTTAGAACTCTCAGCTCCTTCCAGGACCATTTCTGCCTGCCTGCACACTGCCATGCTTCCTGCCATGATACTGGACTACTGAATTTCTGAAACTGTAAGCCAGCCAGCCCCAATTAAATGTTTTCCTTTATAGGAGTTGCCTTGGTCATGGTGTCTCTTCACAGCAATAAAACTCAAACTAAGACAAGTTGGCATCAGGGACTCTGGGTGTAAGGGTCCAAAAAATCGCTGAAGGAAGACCCCAGACTCGGATAGTAGTCAAAAACAAAGCATTTATTCTGCAGGAACAGCCAGCGTGCAGGGGTCAACTGTTCTCCAAAATGGCGACCCTAGATAAAGGCACGCAGACCTTATAGGGAACCAGAGGAACTCTCTTAGAAGGACTAGGTAATCTACAATTTCATTGGTGGGTGCTAGGGGGTCACAGGTGATCAGTGGTCTACATTCCTATGTCATGAGCATTCAATCGTGATGAAATAGGGCTGTCCAGCGCAGATGGCCCATTCTGAGACAAGATAGTTCCCCATTTTTGTGATTATCCCCAGGCTGTTCTTTGGGAGGGGGTTTTATGATGATCTTCTGGATTGTTTGATCTGCTCCTGGAGCTGGTGTCTTATGGCCTAGTTTCTGGGACTTAAGGTCTATTCCTGAGGCTGGTGCATTTGAAATCAGGCCTAGTCCTCAAAATGGAGACAAATTGGGGTTTATATTATCCTTTCATGGGGCATTGTTATGATCGGCCTGACTGTGCTTTTGCTTGGGAGAATGTGGATTTTGGAGCTTTGGAAAACAGTGGAATGCTTTAAGTAGGGGCTTATGGAGACCAGGCAATTAATGGAGTTTTGGCTGATGTCCAACTCACAATAGGTCCAGTGTGTCCCTGAACTCATGCTGTTATTTCCCCTGTTCCAGAATATAAAATTGGAATCGATGTATTTAGAATCTCACATTGGTTCCCTGACTAGTGGAGTGAGGGCTATTATGGTTGGAAAAGCTAAATGGAAGCCTTTAGGGTTGCCTCTACCAAAGAAAATAGTGAATCAAAAACAGTATTGTATTCCTGGAGAAATTGCAGAAATTGGTGTCACCATCAAAGACCTGAAAGATGGAGAGTGGTGGTCCCACCACTCCTCTCTTTAAACCTTATCTGGTCAGCGCAGAAGACAGGTGGATCATGGAGAATAAGGGTTGACTTCTGAAAACTAATTCAGGTAGCAACTCTGATTGCAGCTGCTGTACCAGATGTAGTGTCCTTACCTGAGCAAATTGACATATCTTCTGGCACATGGTATGCATTGATTGGTATGCATGGTATGCAGCTATTGGTCTGGTAACTGCCTTTTTCTCAGTACCTGTTTATAGAGTTACCAGGAGCAATTTGCCTTCAGCTGGCAAGGCCAGCAGTATACCTTTACAGAGTTTTGCCTCAAGCATATATTAACTCTCCTACCTTGTGACATAACTTAGAAGGGAACTTGGTCATCTGTCTCTTCCACAAGATATCACATTGGTACATTATATTGATGACATTATGCTGGTTGGACCAAGTAAGCAGAAGGTAGCAATCATTTTGGACTAGGTAACACATATGAGTATCAGAGGATGGGAAATAAATCCAACCAAAATTCAAGCACTTTAATCCCAGCACTCAGAAGGCAGAGGCAGGTGAATCAGACAGCCTGGGCTGTTACACAGAGAAACCGTTCCTGTCTCAAAAAAATAAAATGAAGGACTTTCTACCTCTGAAATTCTTAGGAATCCAGTGGGCATACAGTTATTCCTTCTAAGGTAAAAGATAAGTTATTGTACCTGGCCTATGATAGTTTGTATATGCTTGGCACTATTAGAAGGTATGGCCCTGTTGGAATAGGTGTGTCACTGTGGATGTGGGCTTTAAGACCCTTATCCTAGCTGTCTGGAAGCCAGTATTCTGCTAGCAGCCTTCAGATGAAGATGTAGAACTCTCAGCTCCTCATGCACCATGCCTGCCTAGATGCTGCCATGTTCCCACCTTGATGATAATGGACTGAACCTCTGAACCTGTAAGCCAGCCCCAGTTAAATGTTGTCCTTACAAAGGTTGCCTCAGTCATGGTGTCTCTTCATAGCAGTGAAACCCTAGCTAAGACAGAAGTTGGTACCAGAAGTGGAGTATTGTTGTGATAGGCCTAGCCATGCTTTTATTTGGAATATGTGGATTTGGGGCCTTTGGATTTGGAAAGCAGTGGAATGCTTTGAATGGGACTTAATGGGCTACACTAGTAGGAATATGGAAGACTTTGTTACTGGGAGTGATTGAA